>JAQQSY010001510.1:0-14321 GCA_028646535.1 Procyon lotor
GAAGGCAGAGTCTTTAACCCACTGAGCCACCCAGGTGCCCCAAGAATTTTTTTTAAAAAAGGAACGAGACGGGAGGGGAGGATATTTTTAATACATGAAAGCAACCCAAAAGCTATGAGTATGGGATCAGCCCAAGATTTTACTGAAGATCATGAAAGGAGATTCGCTCTACATCTTTAAAAGATTTGGAGGGAAAAAAAAAACAAAACCATTTCATGTTTGTGCCCCCACGGAGTCGCGACTGTGAAGTCTCTGTTTTCTCATCTGTTTTTTTTTTTTAAAGATTTTTTTTTTAATTTATTTGACAGAGAGAAACACAGCGAGAGAGGGAACACAAGCAGGGGGAATGGCAGCGGGAGAAGCAGGCTTCCTGCCGAGCAGAGAGCCCGATGCGGGGCTCGATCCCAGGATGCTGGGATCATGACCTGAGCTGAAGGCAGATGCTTAACGACTGAGCCACCCAGGCGCCCTGTGTTTTCTCATCTGTTAAGATGAGGGGAAAAATGTTCAGTGGGCTAATATTCCTAACGCCCCTGGCGCACAGGCGGTCCATAAAATGTGGAATGGAACAGCAGCTTTCAGAAAGCAAGCCGCACTTCTGGGCAGAAACACGCACATCCTGGGGATACTGAGGCTCCCAGAGCAAGGCTCAGATTTTCTCGTCCGCTGGGATCTGAAGTATAGCCAGGCTTTTTTTTTCCTTAAGGACCGCCTCCTCCACTAATTGAAAAGCTGCACAGAGGAAAGACCGCGTGAGAACAGAGAAAGAAGGAGGCCATCTGCAAGCCAACGAGAAACCAAGCCTGCTGACGCTTTGATCTTGGATGTCCAGCCTCTAGAACCACGAGGAAAGGAATTTCTGTTGTTTAAGCCACCGATCCATGGTGTTTCGTCAGGGCGGCCCGAGCTGGCTAACAGAGTCATAGATTTGTTCATCCCACGTAATGCAGATGGAGACAATAGAATGACAGCCACCGGCCCAAGCCCCAAAGAGGGTTCTCATGCACACACTCACACACTTCTCATGCACTCATGCTCCCGATACGCACCAAGAGGAGAACTGGCCCCGGACACCCACTGGCCCAAGGAGGAGCAGAGCAATGTGGAGCGGACCTCAACCCGAGGGGCGTATCGGCCTTGAGTGCCGAGCCCAGAGTCCACACCCGAGTCCCGCCTGGTCCAGACACGTGACAACCAACCTCAGGCCCCCTCAAAAAGAAGTGCACGCTTGCTGTAATACGCAGTCCAGGTCTAAAGAAAAAGTTATGGCAAAGAAACCTCTGCGTGGATCTGCTGTGAGAATAACCTACGTAACATGCAAAAAGACTGTGCAAAGGTAAGTAAGACACTAATATTATCTTTCAGCAAGGAGATCAAGCCTCAGTCGAACTGGGGAAGGAACCAGGGGCGTTCTTTGAACGGTGGCTACGGAATGAGCATTCCTTGAGGAGGAGCACGGCATGAGGAATCTGGATTACCGATAATTTTTCAAAGAAATGGTTGTCTTGGGGCTCCTGGGTGGCTCAGTCGTTAAGCGTCTGCCTTCGGCCCAGGTCATGATCCCAGGGTCCTGGGATCGAGCCCCGCATCGGGCTCCCTGCTCGGCAGGAAGCCTGCTTCTCCCGCTACCATTCCCTCTGCTTGTGTTCCCTCTCTCGCTGTGTTTCTCTCTGTCAAATAAATAAATAAATAAATCTTTAAAAAAAAAAAAAAAGAAATGGTTGTCTTACTGTTGAGTTACATACCTACATAAATGACGGGCTGACAGTCATCGAAGTTCAGTCCCCAAGCGTCTGCGCTCTAGATGTGGCCTAGCCCCTAGGAGAAGAAGCTGATGTCCCCATGGCTCTCTTGATGCCCCTGACAATTTCATTTCGATCTGCAAAGCAAATCCGTCACCTGGTTCCTATCTTGAGTTTTATCAGCTTTCACACGATTGGGGCCAAGACTGATTACAAATAGGGCTTTTGATGTTCTTATCAAGCCTTCCTGCTTCCCTCAACCTGCCTTCCGATTCGGGCACTGATCAATATGATATCTCATTTAATCAAATCGTCACCACTCTCCTACGAGATGGCCATCATCCTCCTTTATCTTACAGGTGAGGGATCTGAGGCTCAGAGAAGTCATTTGCTAATCAGCTGCCCAGCTGAATTTGGGAACCAGGTTTGTCTGACTCCAGAACATGTTCGCCTCCTCGAGATGGAGTCCAGGGCACGCGACCAGGAGCTAGTCTAACAAGGGCAGCGATCCCTTGTGCTGGAGACACACGGGAAAATGCTCCAGAGAAGGGGAAGCTGAGTGGGGCTTTGAAAGACAAAGAGGTGGGCACCTGAGTGGCTCAGTGGGTTAAAGCCTCTGCCTTCGGCTCAGGTCATGATCTCAGGGTTCTGGGATCGAGCCCCGCATCGGGCTCTCTGCTCAGCAGGGAGCCTGCTTCCCCCTCTCTCTCTGCCTGCCTCTCTGCCCACTTGTGATCTCTCTCTCTCTGACAAATAAATAAATAAATAACTTTTTAAAAATAATTAAAAAAAAGACCAAGAGGTGCTCACCAGATCTTGAGGAAGAAACCCAGATGGTGCTCAAGGAGAAGAGAACCTTGGAGGCCATGACCCACACCGGGGCAGATCTGATAGGGGACTGATGGGGGGCAGAGCAGAGCAGGGGGTGTCGTGTGCTCTTTGAACATGTTCTTTGAAAGTGTCACTTTTCTACAGGTTTTTAAAGGGGAACACATTGGTAGCAATGGCGTGCCGAGGGGCAGGGGTAGGGGCAATGATCTGCCTGGTTGCGGGCAAGAAGGGGCATGCTGTCTATAGAGAACTGCCAAATAAACAATGAAACCATTTGTTATGGGCTGAATTGAATTCCCCGTCCCCAGATTCATATGTTGAATTCCCAGTGTGCCAGTATTGGAGATGTGGAGGTGGGGCCTTTGAGAGGTAGTTAGGTGTTTTTGTTGGTTGGTTGGTTGGTTGGTTGGTTGGTTTGAAAGACTTCATGTCTTTATTTGAGAGAGAGAGAGAGAGAGAGAGAAAGAGAAGATGGGGGGCAGAGCGAGAGGGAGAAGCAGACTCCCTGCTGAGCAGGGAGCCCACTGTGGGGCTTGATCCCAGGACAGCTCGAAAATGACCTGAGCCAAAGGCAGACACCTAACTGACTGAGCCACCCAGGCGCACCAGAGGTAATTAGGTTTTGATGGGCCCCCTTATAAGGGATTAGTGCCCTTTAAGAAGAAACATCAGAGAGCTGTCCCCTCTCTATCTCTCTATCTCTCTGTCTCTCTCCCTCGGCCATGTGAGGACACAGCGAGAAGGCGTCATCTGCAAGGCAGTCGATGGCTCTTGCCAGGAACCGAATCTGCCAGCACCTTGATCTTGGACTTCCAGGCTCCAGCACTATGAGAAATAAACGTCTGTTGCTGAAGCCACCTGGTCTATGGTATTTTGTTGCTGCGGCCTCAGCTGAACTAAGACACCAAAGCCACTCAGCTTTCATTACCAGCATATAGGCTGGCAATTCTGAAGAATGTCAATGATGAAATAGTCCTGTGCAGATGAAGCCGCTCTGCCCCCTCCCCTCCTTGGTGCATCACTGGTTGACATGACTCTTGGTAGGACGGTGATGAACTTATATCAGCAAGAAAGCAAGAGTTAGCTTGTTGGACACTCGACTAAAATGTCGGTAGGTGGGGCGCCTGGGTGGCTCAGTGGGTTAAAGCCTCTGCCTTCGGCTCAGGTCCTGATCTCAGGGTCCTGGGATCGAGCCCCGAGTCGGCCTCTCTGCTCAGCAGGGAGCCTGCTTCCTCCTCTCTCTCTGCCTGCCTCGCTGCCTACTTGTGGTCTCTCTCTCTGTCAAATAAATAAACAAAATCTGTAAAAATAAATAAATAAATAAAATGCCGGAAGGTAAATCTCATAAGGATACGTACAGTAAGGTAATATTGATGTAAAGTCTGAAAGCGCACAAAACAGTACAATATATTATTTAGATACACACACACACGCACGCGCGCGTCTAACCAAAGGCATAAAGATTTTCCAAGAGATTCCGGACACCAAGTTTCAGATAAAAGTTTTCTCTGGTGGGGAGGGGAAAAAAAAAGAGGTTCCTAGACATAAAGGTAGCATTTCATTTCATAAGCGGGATGGCTCCTTCTATCACCCTCTCTATATTTTTGTAGGGTTTAAATGTTTCATTACACAATGCGCATCGATCGATCGAGGAGCCCACTGTCCTTCCGTGCTGGGGGGCAGGCCCGCCGCTGGGGTAAACCAGCAGCTTAGCCACAGGGACACAGGTGATGTTGGAAGGATGCAAGAGAGAAGGGGGGGCGGTCTGAGGAGTAGAAGCGACGTGGAAAGAAAGGGTTGGCAGGAGAAATGGGGGCAAATCCAGTCCCGTGGCTGGTCTGCTGTAGGATGGTAGCCAGTTCCAGCTGTAGGTGGAGTTTCCTGGGTAAAAATGGAAGCAGCTAGCGATTGCTATTTATAAAAATAACTACAAAGGCTTGACAACCCAGAGAGAATGCTGAAAAAGTAAATTGAGGGCTGTTGGGAAAATGCTCAGTGCTTCTCATCTTCAAAGCATTTCTGAGACATGAGGTCATGAATCCTCCTTCCAGCGCCCTGAGAGAAATAGAGGGGGGAAGGAAGGTGGGGACAGAGTGTGGGTGACTTCCCCAAAGTAGCAAAACGGGCAGCTGAAGCTTTTATCATGGGATGCCACTTGAATGTTCACTTCTTCGGTCTGCTTCTCCACCCTGTTCCTCAGACCCAGGCTGCTCACGGGCTCAAATGTGCAGCAGCAAAGAGGGGGAGGGGGCCGGGAAGCCAGGGGACAGGCAGAGCTGCGCCAACCATGCCAAGAGCCGGGTGGGGCACCGCAAGCTAAGATCCAGGTCCAGGGGCGCCTGGGGGGCTCAGTTGGTTAAGTATCTGCCTTTGGCTCGGGTCATGATCTCAGGGTCCTAGGATCGAGTCTTGCATCAGGCTCTCTGCTCAGCGGGGAGCCTGCTTCCCCCTCTGCCTGCTGCTCACCCCTGCTTGTGCTCTCTCTCTCTCTCTTTGGCAAATAAATAAATAAAATCTTAGCACCCCCCCCCCAAAAAAAATGTTTTAAGATCCAGGTCCAGCTGATAAAGGCAAGCTGAGGCTGCTGGTCAAGGTCATGCTGGGCAAGAGTCCAGGTAGGACCTTGGCTGAGACCTCTGGGATTTAACTGTGAAGTTGTCACAGGTGCAAACTTGGGGCAGGAGAAGGGATTGAAGCCAGACGGGGCAACAGGGAGAGAATGAGGGCAAAGAGAAGATAGGAAGTATGCGTCTGCCCCCCCACACACACACATCAATGAGACTTATCTGCAACTAAACTCCCAGAACCAGGCCCGCTGGCTCTACTGTAATTTCCACAAGCCTACAGCATAGGCTTGTAGGATGGTACCCTTCCATAGAGGAAGAAACCAAGAGTGAGGGTCTCACATAGTGGCAGCGATAGGATTTGAACCCAGATCCCTTAGCACGCATTCCCTTTGCTCCTAACAAACTCCCACTCATTCTTCAAATTTCTGGCCAGGTGCCTGCCCTCTGGGAGCCGGCCTGGACTGCCCCAGAGTGGGGGGCAGTTTGCTCCTCTGTGTTCGCCCGCCGCCCAGAGCGGACTCCTTTGAGAGTGCGCACGGAGCGGAGGTCTCGGAGGCTCTCGCCTGCCGCTTGTTGTCTCTGCCTGGACTGCACGCGAGCTCGGGGCAGACTCTCTGCTTCCTCCTCATTGGCTCCGGCCCCTGGCGGCACCAGCTTCCCCTGCTCCCCTGGGACCTACGCACGCCCCAGGTCTCCCGCAGGGTGACCTCTAACCGGCAAAGCCTTCGCTGTGTCTTGGGTCAGATGCCCAAGTGGAGAAGCTGGTGGGTCAGAAGCCACTGCCCAGGGCCAGAGGGTCGGGGTGACCCAAGCGGACCAGCAGGCGGTCTCCCTGCGGGCAGGACAGGCTCAAATAACTCATGAACCAGAACAAAGGCGGTAGGGACTGAGCATCTAGGTCTCGGGGCTGGGGATTCATCTGCACAAAGCAGATGGAGACAGACCACACATCAATACACCTGTACGGTGATTTCCCACGGTGGTCTGTGCTGTGAAGGTAAGGAAAGGGGGAGGTGTCGGGGCTGACTGGGGGGCCTCCTTAGCTTGGGGTGGGGGGGTGCAGGGAAGGCAATGAGCACGGCCCCAGGGGGACATCCACACTCAGAATCATGCTTCCAGGGGTCCCACCAACTTGCGGAAAATCCGTGCGACCTGCACTGCTCAGACATGGTGGCAAGGGTCTTTACCCCATGAAAAAAACATGCCCAGACCAAAAGTATGACTTCAGTTTCATGGTTCAGCATATTTCCTCCAGCCTTCACGGTGAGGGATTATTTCATTGCCTTCAACAGAAGGCGTATTTGTATGTGTACATATGCTTGAGAGAAATTTACTGAAAAGATGTGGGTACGAGACCAACTGGCAATGCGTTCTAAGCCAGAATCCTCTTTTTGCAATCTGCCCAAGAGTTCTTGTTTGCAACGCTCAAAACCCAGCTGGGGAAGGATGCAGTGTAAGGAAGGTGGGAGTGGAGTGGGGGGGGGGGGGGACAATTCACACCTACTCTGGAGCCCCTTCGCCCCCCAAAGGAAGGGAGGTCCTGACCTTGAAAGGAGGGATGAGATAAGGGGAAAAGGGAGGATCTTGGACCATTCATCTGGTCCAGAGCATAGATTTCACATCCAGAAGTAGGAGAGGGCAACGCAGTGATTCGAGGGTCTCTCTTATAGCCTCCTTCCAAAAGGCCTTTTTTAGGAGCACCTGGGTGGCTCAGTGTGCTAAGTGTTTCCCTTCTGCTCGGGTTATGATCCCAGAGTCCTGGGATCGAGTCCCACGTGGAGCCCTGCATCAAGCCCCATATCAGGCTCCCTGCTCCAAGGGGAGTCTGCTTCTCCCTCTGTCCCTCACCCTGTTCATGTTCTCTCTCACTCATGCTCTCTCTCTCAAATAAATATTTATTTGAGAGAGAAGAGAGATCACAAGCAGGCAGAGAGGCAGGCAGAGAGAGAGGAAGAAGCAGGTACACCGCTGAGCAGAGAGCCCGATGCGGGGCTCCATCCCAGGACCCCGAGATCATGACCCGAGCTGAAGGCAGAGGCTTTAACCTACTGAGATACCCAGGCGCCCCTAAATAAAATCTTAAAAAAAAAAAATAAAAGGCCTTTTCTAGGGTCTTAACTGTGTCAGCTCAATGGATAGAATTCCTACCACTTTCTCAAAGTAGTCTTTTCCCCCAAACTTTAACATTGTGCTGATCTTCCAATATATCAGGCGTGGCAGTGTTTAAGACAGTGGAGGTGGTGTGGTTCCCTGTCTGGGTCCGTCAGTAGGGCACATGCCTCTCAGTCTCAGGGCCGTAAGTTCAAGCCCCGTGTTCTGGTTTGGAGCCCACTTTAAAGAAAAGAAGAGACGTGGCAAAAAAAATTGCAAAATGTGAAATCACAAGTTGAGAGACTACGAGAATGTTTACCTCTTCCTCCCCCTCCAGGCCCCCTTTCTTTCTCCTTCCTTATCGCATCTGTTCCTCTTTATGGCTAGATGAAGGAACTTTAGGGGCGCCTGGGTGGCTCAGTGGGTTAAAGCCTCTGCCTTCAGCTCAGGTCATGACCTCAGGGTCCTGGGATCGAGCCCCACATCGGGCTCTCTGCTCAGCGGGAGCCTGCTTCCCCCCTCTCTCTGCCTGCCTCTCTGCCTACTTGTGATATCTCTCTCTGTCAAATAAATAAAAAAATCTAAAAAAAAAAAAAGCATGCCAACAGACAAGATAAACGGGGACCCCGGGTTGGAGGAAGGATAGGGAGAGAGATGTGGTCAGAAGAGTGACCAGATGTCCACATCCTAAGACCCAGAACCGTGAGTGCACTGGGTTGCATGGCAAAGGGGAATTAAGGTCACTCATCAGCTGACCTTAAAATAGGGGGATTGTGCAGGAAGGCCCCCTGGAATCCCAAGGGTCCTTGAAAGCGGAGATGAAGGCCAGGGTGTTGCAATGAGAGAGGGCTCCAACCACCCGTGCTGGCTTTGAAGATGGAGAGAGGCTCTATCAGCCAGAAGAAAAGAGGCCTCGGGAAGTTGGTTGGAAAACACAAGAAATGGATGGATTCTCCCTTCATGGTATCGAGAAGACACTTAAATTGTAACCCAGCGAGACCCGTGTGGGATTTCTAACCTGCAGAGCTGGAAGATAATAAATCACGTTATTTAAGCAGCAGTCATACAGTAATTTGTTACAGCAGCAGCAGAAGAGGAATACATAGGGATGTAAAGCAGAGATTAGAAATAAGACCCAGAGACGGCAGGAAGCAGGGAGCTGGAGAATAAGGAGGCAGCGGGTCCTGAGGATAGGAAGACACAGGACAAGTTGAATTGGGTTCTTTATGGGATACCACGGACCTCGGGGTGAGGAGGCATAAGACGGCTCCCCTTGCTGGCTAGTGTCATATTCAGGACTGGCTACATAATGCGTGCAGCCCAGTGCAAAGGGAAAATATGGGGCCCCTTGTTCAAGTTTATGAAATTTTGAGACAGTGACAGGGATCCTCTGAGCCTGGGGCGCTGTGTGACTACACGGGTCATATGCCCACGGGGACACTGCTGATCATCATTTTTGGGGGTCTGGGGGTGCTGTGTCACTGCCCTGAAGGAGTCCTGAGTTACTCCGGAGCCTTTACGTGGGTCCCGACTGGTGATACTCCTTTTTGTCTGGAACTTTGCCCCGTGGCCACAGTGCGGACCTTTGTCCCTGACCTAAGACTTTATTATTATTATTTTTTAGAGATTTTATTTATTTACTTGAGAGAGAGTGGGAGAGAACATGAGAGGGGAGAAGGTCAGAGGGAGAAGCAGATTCCCCACAGAGCTGGGAGCCCGATGCAGGACTCGATCCCGGGACTCCAGGATCATGACCTGAGCCGAAGGCAGTCGCTTAACCAACTGAGCCTCCCAGGCACCACCTGACCTAAGACTTTAAAAGGAGGGCATGCCTGATACAAATTGCTAGATGCCTCTTTCTCTGCTCCTGCCTTCCTGGTGAAATCCGAGTACTTCCTTCTGCAGTGGCTAGGTACTCTTTAGCACCAGCATGGGGAGGGAGTGTCCCAGATGGGTCTGAGAGAGCTCAAATCGTAGGCAGGAGTCAGAACGCAGAATTTTTTTTTTTATATGCAGCATTTTTATCTTAAATCAGAGCAAAAGGAATAAACTGTACAGTTCCTAAAATGCCCATGTTTCTGGAGTTTAGGATCCCGGTTTATGTTCCTTCTGGCAAAACATATATTTTTGCAGAACCAACATCCCTTACAAAGTAGCGTTTCTGGAACCAGTTAGGTGGATGTAGATTTCGAATGGTTACTGCCCACCTTCCATTCAGGTGGGTGAAAGATTCAGCCACGTGTGGCACCACATGCCCACCTCCAGAGGGACACCCCCCCCCCCGCCCCCGCTCCCCTACAACTGGCCCTGAGATGAGCCATTTCACCAGAGGCCCAGGGCTCTGTTTTCAATCTGATGGCTTCAGCCGAGGTGGGCGAGTGAGGTGGGCCTTTGGCTTCCATGTTTCTCATGAAAGGTAAGATTTTTTTTTTTTTAAGATTTTATTTATTTATTTGACACAGAGAGAGAGAAATCACAAGTAGGCAGAGAGGCAGGCAGAGAGAGAGGGAGAAGCAGGCTCCCCACTGAGCAGAGAGCCCGATGTGGGGCTCAGTCCCAGGACCCTGAGATCATGACCTGAGCCGAAGGCAGAGGCTTTAACCCACTGAGCCACACAGGCGCCCCAAGGGTAAGATTTTTTTTTTAAAGATTTTTTATTTATTTATTTGACAGAGAGATAGAGAGAGAGCACAAGTAGGCGGAGTGGCAGGCAGAGAGAGAGGGACAAGCAGGCTTCCCGCTGAGCAGAGAGCCCTATGTGGGGCTCCATCCCGGGACCCTGAGCTCATGACCTGAGCCGAAGGCAGATGCTTAACCGATGGAGCCACCAGGCGCCTCATTTTTTTTTTTAAGAGAAGGATAAGATTTTCTTACCAGTTCCCCAAAGTCTCTGGAGAATTCTTTGCTATTATCCAAGGAATGGGGGTCACATTTCAAAGGAATTGCCCTTCGACTCCCCACTTCCGCGCTGTCCTTGCCACAAGACTAGGTCAGCATCCGAGATGTCTTCGGTCTCCGGTTGTGTCTGAGCCCCCCCCACCCCTGAAAGAGCATAGAAACACTGACTGTGAAAGGAACAAGGAAGGTGCTACGGATTGAATGTTTGTGTCCCCACCCAGCCCTCAAATCCACACGTTGAAACCTAATCCTCAATGTGATGGTATTAAGGGGGGCGGGGGGGGGGGGCGCGTTTGGCAGTGATTAGGTCATGAGGGGAGAGCGCTCTGGAATGAGATTAGTGCCCATGTAAAAGGGATGCCCATAGAGCTAGCTTGTCCCTTCGACCACGTTAGGACACAGGGAAAGGACGGCCCCTTATGAGTCAGGAAGCAGGCATTCATTAGACACACAGTCTGCCAGCGCCTTGATCTTGAATTTCCAGCCTCCAGAACTGTGAGAAACAAGTGTTGGCTGTTTATATCATCGCATCCAGGTCTTTTTGTTACAGCAGCCCGAATGGACTAAGACAGAAGGGAAGTATATAGATGCAGATAGGGAGGGAAAGAGTAGGAACAATTGTCACTGAATAGGGAAAGGTAAGTACCACTTTGTCGGTGCCGAAAAGGGCCGAAAGGAACCAGGCGCAGCTCCTGCCTGTAAAGACTGTCATTTAGCCTGAGAGCACGTGTATCACAGAGAAAGCCCCTTGATGTTTGTTTTCTGCCCAAGTCCAGTCTCCCCCACCTTCTTTATTGCTGGCAAACTCTGGTATTTTCTGTAAAAAAGCAGCTTTATTATTGTTGTTGTTTTTAAGATCTATCCATTCATTTTAGAGAGAGGGAGTGAGCAGGGGGAGGGGCAGAGTTAGAGAATCTTTCACACAGACTCCCCGCTAAGCAGGGAGCACGACGACGTGGGGCTCGATCCCACAACCCGTGAGACCATGACCTGAGCCGAAACCAAGACTTTTAAGCAAGAAGTTTTAAAACTGACATTTAATATCACGTCTCCCAGACTTCTATACGTGAGTGCATCGGCCAGCAGTCTTATTAAAATGCAGTTTCTGATTCAGTAGGTGGAGCATGATATTCTATAGTTTTTTTAAAGATTTTATTTATTTGACAGAGAGAGAGAGAGAGATCACAAGTAGGCAGAGAGGCAGGCGGGTGGGGGGCGGGGGGGAACAGGCTCCCTGCTGAGCAGAGTCCAATGTGGGGCTGGATCCCAGGACCCTGAGATCATGACCTGAGCTAAAGGCAGAGGCTTTAACCCACTGAGCCACCCAGGTGCCCCGAGATTCTGTAGTTCTCACAAGCTCCCAGGTGATTTGGATGTGGATGCTCCCGGGACCATACTTCGAGGAGCACGGCTGTAATCTACGTGCAGAAAAATGCACAAATCCCAGTGTACAGCTTGATGGCAAGCAAGCCATGCAACCGAAATGGAAGGTAACTTGGGTCCCAAAGGCTGCCTTGCGCCCCCTTCAGATCACTACTCCCCTCCGCACCCCCATGATAATAACAAAGGTGACACCTCTCCTGACGTCTAACACCGCAGGTTAGTGAGGTTTGTGTTTGGACTTTATATAGCACGTGTTATGGACTGAATGTTGTCTCTCTCAAACTAGTATGTTGAAACTCTAACCCCCAGCGCGGCTGTATTTGGAGATCCAGTCTCCACTCAAGTACTTAAGGTTAAATGATGTCATAAGGGCGGGGCTCTGGCCCCTTAGGAATGGAGTCCTTGTAAGAGTCCTTGTAAGAGCAGCAAACGTAGGAAAGACCATGTGATGACAGAGAGAGAAGGTAGCTTTCTAAAAGTTAGAAAGAGAGTCTCCTCAAGAAACCAAATCAGCCAGAGCCTTGATGTCGGACTTCCAGTTTCCGGAACTGTGAGAAAATTCACTTGTGTCGTTTAAGCCAGCCAGTCTGTGGGATTTTGTTATGGCAGCCTGAGCTGACTAACTAACATAGCCTATATTCTTTGAGGTCAAGCCCTGAGCTCGATTAGGCATCCAGCCTCCACAAGGTCCTGTGCTCAAGGACCACAATGCTCTCCGCAGGCCCACGGGGCAATTTCTCTAAGCCAAGCAGGGCTTTCCACAGCCCTCTTGGTGATTGGTTTGGATGTGGGCATGTGGTACCATTCTAGCCAATGAGGAAAGACTGCTGAGGGCTTCTGGGAAAATCTTTTCTCTGAAAAGATGCACAGACAAAAACATTCCTTTGTTTCTGTTTGATGTTGTTCTCGGAATTGGAGCAGTTGCTGCATAACAATAAAGGAAATATCTGAGGTCTAAAATCAACTTCCCAGGATGAAATAATGAAAATAGGGCTGGGATAAGGGTGAGGTCAAGGAAGCATTGAGCTGAGGTGCAAAATTTAAGGGGGTGTCAGAAATCTCAGCAATCAAGATAAACAATGTTTAATGCGATATTTTGAAAATGAAAGTTAATGCAAAAAATCCACAATGAGGTTTGCCTGGGTGGCTCAGTCACTTAAACGTCTGCCTTCAGCTCAGGTCATGATCTCCGGGTCCTGGGTTCTAGGCTCACACTGGGATCCCTACTCAGCGAGGAGTCTGCTTCTCCCTCTTCCTCTGCCCCTACTTCTGCTCTAGCTCTCGAATAAATAAATAAATCTTTTTTTAAAAAACCCACAATGAACAAAATATCAAAATGTGAAATAGACAGGAAAGTAACAATACCACGCTGAGCAACAGGAAAGTCTGAGGCAAAAGAAAAAATCAGTAATGCTGATCTCGCTTTTATTTAAAAGTTTGACATTTTGTCCATCATGAATGTGTGTGTTAATTTTCATTTTTAAAAATATTGCATGAGGGGCACCTGGGTGGCTCAGTGGTTAAGCCTCTGCCTTCGGCTGAGGTCATGATCTCAGGGTCTTGGGATCAAGCCCCGCATCGGGCTCTCTGCTCAGCAGGGAGCCTGCTTCCCCCTCTCTCTCTGCCTGCCTCTCTGCCTACTTGTGATCTCTCTCTCTGTGTCAAATAAATAAATAAATAAAAATATAAATAAATATTGCATGAAATACTATTTTATTTTTATTACCGAATTTTTCCTATCCCCTTAAGTTTTACACCCAAGGCAAGTACCTCACTCATCTCACCTAATAATACCAGCCAAGAGTTAAAATGAAAACTCTAGGGGCACAACTCTAGGGCTGGCTCAGTCGAAAGAGCACAGAGCTCTTTATCTCAGGGTCATGAGTTTGAGCCCCATGTTGGTTGCAGAGATTATGTAAATAAATAAACTTTTTTAAAAAACCAACCTCTCCACCTGTTTAACCTGCAGACTTTTAATTACGTGAAATAATAGAAGTTGTATTGTAGACGTTAGATTTTGATGGGTTTTCTGTTTGCTGCAGCTGAGAGTGTAAGAACGAATACAAGATCAGTTAGGGACAGATGACAAAAACAACTGATGCTGCCTAAAACTGTGAGAAAGGCACTAACTCGCATTTCATAGAATCCAAATTACAGTGGAATCCAGACCTAGTTTAAGCAGAGTTCCGGCTTTGTGTCTTTCCTAGTCTCCTATCAACGCTCCCCTCCAAAAGGTTTGTCTGAAGGTGAGTATCATATAATAAAGAATGTATCTGGTCTTTGCCCCAGGTTCCCAGCACAGGCCTTCTAAAAGGCTTGTGATTTCTTGGGTGATAGGATTGTCTTTGTCTTTCTCTCTTTTTTTTTTTTTTGTCTTTGTCTTTCATAAGCCCCGGGGATCACACCTGAGTTTAGGGAAACAAGGCGGCCCAAGGTGGAGGATAAGTTAGGGTTTTGAACCAGCCCCAGCTCCAAGGAGGGGAGGGGAGTTGAAGACTGAATTTAATCATGTGGCCAACGTTTAATAAATCTTACCTATGGAATGAAACCCCAGTAAAAATTCCAGATGCTGAAGTTCAAGTTCAAGTTCAGCGGAACTGCCTGGTTGGTGAACACATAGAGGTGTGAGGAGAGTGCTGACCTCTGATTCCACAAGGGGAGGGGGGACTCTCCCAGACCTTATCCCAAGTTCCTGATTTTTATTCTTTATATAATAAAACTGTAATCAGGGGCGCCTGGGTGGCTCAGTCGTTAAGCGTCTGCCTTCGGCCCAGGTCAGATCCCAGGGTCCTGGGATCGAGCCCCGCAT
>JAQQSY010001511.1:0-14321 GCA_028646535.1 Procyon lotor
GAATGGATAAAGAAGATATGGTCCATATATACAATGAAATATTATGCCTCCATTAGAAAGGATGATACCCAACTTTTGTATAAATATGGACGGGACTGGAGGAGATTATGCAGAGGGAAATAAGTCAGGAAGAGAAAGTCAATTATCATATGGTTTCACTTACTTGTGGAGCAGAAGGAATAACATGGAGGATATTTGGGGAAGGAAAGGAAAAGTGAACTGGGGGAAATCGGAGGGAGAGGCAAACCATGAGAGACTGAGGACTCTGAGAAACAAACTGAGGGTTTTGGAGGGCAGGGGGTGGTGGGATGGGTCGGCTTGGTGGTGGGTAATAAGCAGGGGCATGTATTGCATGGAGCACTGGGTGTGTTACATAAACAATGGATCTTGGAACAGTGAAAAAATAAAAAATAAAAATAAAAAAAAAAAGACAGCTGCTGGAGCCCCTGCCATTGGTCTGCATCCTAAACAACACCTAGAGGACAAAAAAGGGGAAGAGCCAACAAGAACATTTTCTAGCTAAATCAGTACCCTGAAGAGGCATTTCAAAAGTCCCCTGCAACTATTCCAATTGCATTTAATGGGCTAGAAATAAGTTAGATGGCCATATTTACAGTAAAGAAGCTTTGGGAAATGTAGATGCTTAATTCTAGATGGTAATGTGCTCTGTTTCAACCAGGTTTTGGTTAGAACAGAAACTAGATGAGAAGGCAAAGAGCAATCCACCCACCGACATTAGAGAGTATATGGAAGAATGAGAATTCCTATAGGTACCAAGCCCCTGATGGCATTCCACACGTACCACATGCCCAGAAAATGATACATTTATTTTTCTATCATATAAGAAAGTAAAACTGCTGAGAATAGAGCTGTGTTCTTCATTTCTTTTAGAACCGCCAAAATGCATGGGCCAGGGTTGTCATCCTCCGCTCTATGGACACATAGACCAGATAACGCTTCCTGTGCAGGGCTGTCCTGGGCACTGTGGGTTGTCAGCATCCCCGAACTCCACCCACCTGTTGCCTGTGGCCTTCCACCACCACTTGAGACAACCAAAAATGTCTCCAGCCATTGATAAATGTGCCCTTGGGATCAAAATCACCCCAGGTTGAGAACCAGTGCCTAAACGTACACTGGACAATAAGTCACTAGTCCATATGATCTACAAGTCGAATGGTGCTAAAGACCCTTGAGTTTGTATTGCTGACATCCTTATGGAGAACTGAGTAGAGGACAAAGGTGTAGATTCTCTGAATAATAAATAATCTTGCTCAGTTACATAGATACAAAATGGATTATATTGTTACTTTTTTGTAAAGGTAATGCAGTAAAGATGTACTTTGGGGAGGAAAAAATGTAATACACAAGTTTTATTCATTCATTCCTTCATCACAAATACTTGTTGAGCAACTAGTAGGTGCCACACAGCATTCTAAGCCACAACAGTGGAGGACAGCACAGTCAAGAAGACAGAGTCAGTGTCTGCAAAGAGCTTACCTTCTGGTCAAGGAGACAGAGTCTGAGATGAAACAACGATGCTATCACGTCACATCACGGTGTAAATGAAGCATGTACTGGTAGGGAGGGGGTGATCAGGGAAAGCGAGGCGGAGAAGGTGCAGGCGTGCTGAGCTGTGAATGAGGGGAGGGGGAGCTGAGCTGGGTGTCTCTCTGAGGAAGGGGAGTTCAGGGTGGAGAGAAGAGCACCCTCCAAGGGCTAACAGTAGGAGGAGGTCGAGTAGGAGAGCGACAGAGGTGGAGGCACAGGCCTAGTGTGTGGGTCTGAGCAAGATGGAGAGAGAGCAACAGGTGGAAGGCGGACAGCACGATTCAGCTTCTACGCCTACAGGGTCTTCCCAGGAGCCCTGTGGGGACTGCATTGTCGGAGGCAAAGCAGCATCTGGGAGGCTCAACAGGGCGCTCAGGGCAGGAGGAGACGGCACACTGGACAAGGGGCAGGGGTGGGGGCAGGTGGGTGGCAGGAAGGGATCACGTTGGTAGATGGCAGGCAGAAATGATGAGTGCGTGTGCTTTCTACAAAACATCATGCAATCTTTACCTTTTAAAACATATTCAGAAAGTTACATCATTATCACTTCCAGGTTTTATTTGTTACTCGTCTGTCCCAATATTTGTTCAAAACGGGTTTTCAAGTTGCTGATCTCTGGGCAGCACGACGGAGAAGGCAGCGTTCCCAAACTTTGTCGTCCCCCCGCCCCCCACTCCACCCCTTTGCTGCGTGACTCCAGGACTCTTATCCAATAGGTATGTGCCTGCATGTCCCCATTTGGAAGATGGGGTGACTGTCACTCACGCGTCACCTCGGTACTCTAACAATGAAGAGCAAAAAAGACTCTTTAGATTCCACCAATCTCTAGAGAAATGCACACTGTAATTAGCTGCAGACGTAGCCAGTGGTGATAATATCCAAAGGAGATAAACTTCAATTAGCACGTAAGGATTCAGACTAAAGCCAACCCTTGAAGTGATGTCAGCTTTGTACCGTATTCCAAAGTTTCTGCTGGGGTTAGCTGTGACTTATTAATGCATTCTTTGCTTTTGGGCAAAAGGAATTGATTTATTTTCTTATGAAATGCAGTCTCTCATGTCAGCCTTGATCATTCACTGAGAAGATACTGTTTAACAACCCACAGTCCCAGTGGGCGGTGGAGGGGAGTGTCTTTAATTAGGATACTTAAAAACATAGTTCACGTGAAACTTTTCCATTCGAATTTCTTTTAAATGATAAAGAAGAATTAATTTCTTTTTTTTTTTTTAAGATTTTTATTTATTTGACAGAGAGAAACACAGCGAGAGAGGGAACACAAGCAGAGGGAATGGTAGCGGGAGAAGCAGGCCTCCTGCAGAGCAGGGAGCCCAATGCGGGGCTTGATCCCAGGACCCTGGGATCATGACCTGAGCCGAAGGCAGACGCTTAACGACTGAGCCACCCAGGCGCCCCAAGAATTAATTTCTTAATGGAATAAGGAGAAAAGGGGTTGCTTAAATGAGATAATACTGGTAATTCATATAACACTCAACTAATACAAAACTGGACGAGACATTACTTGAGAAATTTCACTAGTCTCGTGGCATTTTCTCTTTGTATGTATACATACACTTTCATGCAATGATGACATAAACGAGTTTCCCAAAACTCCAGCTGAAGAACAATATAATAGAGCCTAGAAAATGTTTTATCAGAACAAATGTTAAAGTTATTACATAAAAAGAGTAAAAGTACCATAAACCAAACATTTCATTTCTGCCCAAGATTTAGCAAGTCAGAGTTGAGCAAAGCTTACTTTCATCACATTATTTCACATTTCACTTATGAATTCTATTCTATTTTTATTTATTTTTTTTAAGGATTTTTTTATTTATTTGATAGAGAGAGGTCACAAGTAGGCAGAGAGGCAGGCAGAGAGAGAGGGAGACGCAGGCTCCCCGCCCAGCAGAGAGCCCGATGCGGGGCTTGATCCCAGGACCCTGAGATCATGACCCGAGCCGAAGGCAGAGGCTTTAATCGACTGAGCCACCCAGGCGCCCCTCTATTCCATTTTTAATAAAATTCATGTGTATTAAATGACATAATGGGCGCATGGATGTTGGTATATGTGCTGCCAAAGCGAGCACGGGTGCATGGATGTTGGAATGGATCATTGTAATAAAGTTTTTGGTGTCGGAATATTATCCTACAATCACTGACTTGAGATAATGTGCTTGAAAGACCCTTCAAAATAATAATGTTCTTCACAAATATGCAATTTCAGTATTATGTGTTGCGCTCAGATAAAATTTTAGTTATAAAATAAAGGACTGTTTGAATTTTAAGTCTAATAGCAATGCTGATGAAATAAATCTCACCAAACACTATTAGGATCCCAGAGTTGTCAGTATTTTCAGCCAGGAGTAAACTATATTTATATAGTACATATTACAAATATATACATATGTATATATGTATTTTTTTTCAAAATTGCCATGTTTTAGGATTGAAGTCAAATGTACAAATGAAGATAATGACAACTTTAGAGAGTGTGTGTTCACAGTGAGGATTACTCAAAAACAGAAAAGAGACTTTTTAAAAAGTCAAATTATTTAACCAGTAATTCTTAAAGATGTGCAAACGATTCCAACTTGTGTGTGGATGGGTGGGCACACTTTCCGCAAACATCCACCAGTCCCCCAACATCAGCTGAGTGTCCTACAAGTTAACTCACTTCTGGCACTATGTACTTGGTGACAGCGTCCATCTCAGGGGTTAAGGGCTCGGTCCCACAGCCTGCTCCCCACCTCGGCCATGACCCCCGCACCCCACTTCAATGCCAATCACATGTCCCAGATGTCACCTGTGTTTCTGCCTGACCTGCTGCAGATGGAAGGGTCCCACTGACCCCCTCCTTGGCTCCCGTTCATTTGCTAGGAGCAGCTCAACAGAACACATGACCAATGTTTTACTGACCAGATCACTTCAGGGGAGTTTATTATTAAAGGTATTAGCTCAGGAGCAGACAGGTGGAAGAGATGCTCAAGGCTAGGCACAGGGAAATGGTGGGGGGCTTCTAAGGACACCACCTGTCCCCAGGTCTGCATCTGCACATGTCTCACACGTGGGAGCTCTCCAAATCCCCTCCCTTTTTGTTTCGCTTTAAATGGAGGCTTCATTATCTAGGTATGATCGATTAAATCATGGACCGTTGGCAATTGAATCAACCTCCAGCTCTCTCCCCTCCCCGGAAATCAGGAAGCGGGCCTGAAAGTTCCAAGCCTCTCTTCAGGGGGTTAGCCTAGCAACCAACCTCCTTCCTTAGCCGTGTTCCAAAAGTCACCTCATTCACATAAGCCCCATTGTGGTGGAGAGGCGCTTGTATGAATAACAAGACACTCGTTCACCTCTGAGGCTCCGAAGGGATTTCAGAAACTGAGGACAAGAGACCAAACATAAAAGATGTTCCCATTGCTCTTATTGCTCAGAAAGTCCCAAGGGATTGGGGAGCTGTGAGCCAGGAACCGTGGAAGAAGATCAAACATACGGAGCATATTCTGGTCATCTGAACGACCAACCGTGCATTTCTTGAAAATCACAACATGGCAAATTCCTACCAACAGAACTACATAAAAAACAGCTTAAGTGTGAGTAGAACGTAGTGAATCTTCCAGTCTAACCAGAAGATCTTTTCTCCTTAAAATGTTTTTGGATTAAAAAAATTACAGAGAGAATTAAAAATAAATTACAGAGAGAGAAATAAAGTAATATGTAGAAAAACTGATATATGTATCTTGATTGGAGTGGTGGCTAAAATAATCGAATCTACAAGTGACCAACTATCGTAGGAGAACACACATACATTGGACCAAGGTAAATTTTCTGCTTTTGACATTGTCCTACAAATATGTGCAGTGTAACTTTTGGTGGAAACTGGATAAAGAATATGTGTCATTTCTCTGCAGTCTCTGCAACTTCCTGCGTGTGACTCTCGAATTATCTTAAAATTAAAGGTTTTTAGGAATATTGATACAGTTGTAGGGAACATACCTTAGAACACTGCTTGTGATTCCGGCACCAAACCAGGGAACCATTGTTCTGCAAAAAGAAAAAGAAATATTGGCTCGTTAAATAATTTTGTGATAACTACACACTCTGATCATTTTTCAGTATCATCCTTAACAAAAGACCCATTTCGCCATCCTCATGTTCTCTCTTCCCAAAACAGAAAATGTGTTTCTAATGTAAGTCCAATTTCGTCCTTGACCTCGTGATACAAACAGAGATGTATAAAATAAGAAAGGTGTCAAGGTGCCTAAGAGGAAAAGGGTCTGAGCCACCTCCCCTGGCGTGCTGAGCTATGAAATGCAGACCTGCGGGAAAATGAACAGTAGGTTTTTGTCCAGCAACAAGCAGTTTTGGTAAGTTTACAAGTCAAAGGCTTTTCATCTCAACCCATTCACAGTAATAAGAGTTTGAGCCTGGGAGTCAGCTCTTACTGGAAACCCTTCTCTTTCCCTGTCCCCGATGGATGTGTGACTATGGGCAAGGGACTTGCTATCCTTGTCCCTCAGTTTATGCATCTGTAAAACCTAACACTATCTCATGCATGAGGTCGCTGGCATAAGGAGATAATACACATACACCACTTGGCACAGCTTGATAACGCGCTCAGTGTGCAAGAAATTCCAGAACCACGGTTTATGGTGTCTAACATCCACATTTCTGCAGGGAAGCCTCTCATTCTCCATAACTAACATCTTGCTCACGATTTCTCCTTTGGCTGGGATACGTTATGTCAGAATTGGAGGTTGGAGCAGTTGGTAGAGATAGTAAAAGCAATGAACCCATAATTTAGATGCTGCAGCCTCTAGTTCCTTTACGGGTGGGTTCGCGCGGTAGGTAGTTCACGGCTGGGTATGACATAGACAAGTCTGCTTCCTCTGTCTGAATCTGTAAACTTTGAATTTTGAAAACCTCATCTTCTATCCAGGGAACAACATTGTTACATTTGCTCCCCATTCAGAGAAAAGAAAATTAAACCGATATAGCTGTTAAAAAATATTTTTACAGCGAGTTCACGGAGATGTAATTCATACACGTGAAGTGTACTTCCCTTAAAGCGTACACACTAATGGTTTGTACTAGGAAGAAGATTCTAAAGACTGAGAAGGATGTTCACAAGTCTGTGCGATCATCACCACCATCTTATGGCAGAACGTTGTCACCAACCCTAGAAAGCAACTTAGATCCATTAGCACTCACGCTCCCAACTCCCTCCCTCTAGCCCCTGGCAATCACTGACCTACTCGCCTTCTCTGGAGAGTGGACCGATTCTGGAAATTTCATGTGAATGGAATTGTAGAACAGGTGACCTTTTGTGACCTTTTGTGTCTAGATTCTTCCCCGTGCCACCATGGTTCACATCTGGCTAAATGGGAGAGTATCTTGTTCTGCCTGTATTGCTGCGAAAATCCATACTCTCTTTTTGTCTGATTTCATCGCATGGAAAGATCACATTTTTCTCTTCTGCTCCCAAGAATCTATCTTAATATATCCCACTTCCAATAATATACCTTCCTAATGCAGGAGTCCCCCTGAATCAACCTCAAAGATTAGAGCATTTCCTCCACTGGACTCAGATCCCTAGGCTAAAAGGCCACCGCCCCGTGTTAAAGCTTTAGCTGTGAAATCCACCACGTGCCCCGAACTCTCCTTTGCAGTCCTGCATCCCGAAATCGCAAGGCAGACCTACAACATCAGCTCATCCGGTATCAACCTACCCGACCCCCTACTGACGTCTGCACGTCCTCAGTGTGCTCCCATCTCTCACTACGAGTCAGGGTTCAGCAGCCAGACTAGCAGGACCAAAGCTGGGCAGCCACAGAACATCCTGAGAGGAGGTGAGCTATGGTTTCTGTCAGGGTGTACCTCAGAGAAATAATTAGAGTGGGTAGAGGCCAAAGCAGGACAAGTAGTGCCCGTGGTTAGTTACTGGGAATGCAGGGTTCGTAGAAACAGTGCGAGAAAGCAAGCATGGCGTGTAGATCAGAGACTCATCGCAGGAGCCGCCGGCTTGTTGACAAACTCAAAGTTCACAGGGGGATCAGGCAGGCTCCGGCGTGGCCATCCAGACACAGGGTGACGACGGCAAAAAGCAGAGGGCAGACACGGAGCGGCCCACTACAGAAAAGCTGCGAGCAGCCTCCGAGCTGCCTTTGGTGGGCTTCCTAGGTGAGGCCCACGTCACCGTCCTGCCGGGGAGGTCCCTTCCTCCCGGCCCTACGCAAGGCGGGCTCCTGCTGGCAGGAGAGCACAGGAGAGCAATCCGGGCCCCGACTGGAGCGCTCCGTGGGCAGTGCCCAGTGATGGAGAGCGGTAAGGCCCCTTCCAAAGGGCCTCTGGGCTCAAAGGGGTGGACCTGGATTTCGGAGACGGGGTCAAGGGCAGTTTCTGAACCAACACAACCTGTTTATCGGGGCCACGGTCTGAGGACCGTCCCCTTCCTTGCACCAGGTCAGATCCTGCTCCTTGGGTGGGGAACCTAGACTTGGCCCAGCTTCCCTTGTTCCCTCCCCATCTTTCCTTTCCTGGACAGATGGACAGGACCTCTGGAGGACGTCGGGTGCCCTAGCGGCCTCTGCACTTGCTGCGCGGCATGACACATGGGCCCCAGCCTCTCTTGGCTCGGGACAGATTTCTCTATTTAAGTCAGCTCCTCAACAGGAGCTCCGGGTTCTCCCAGGGACGGCTTCCAGCACAGGCCCCGTGAGGCACATAGGGGCTGCCGAGCAGATGGGGCAGTCACTGTCGCCCCAAGTGAGGGGCCGGAAAAGTGTTACTGATGGGGGGATGCGCCTTTGCCGGGATTACCATCAATCAATATCATTATTGTACTACGGCCCACGTCTTCACGGGGCAGGCCCTGGCTTTGGTGTTCGCCACACTCAGCCCCCGCCCCCCCGCCCCCCCCCACACACACCATGACGTCAGCTCCGTCTACCTATTTTACAGGTGAGAATCGGGGACTCACGGAAGCCAAATCAAATATCCACAGTCGTGAGGCAAATGGCTAAGCATAGTGGCGACACCACAATGAGTAAGGTTCCGTGAAGCAAAGGGTGAGCTCGACGGTGGGTTTTGCGGGAATCCGCAGAGTCGGAATCTCAGAAGGGGGGCTAAGGCTTGCCTAGGATGGTCCTGAGGGTCACGGGTCCAGGAAGCAGCACATCAGATGGGTGGGTTGGAACAGAGAACAGGAGAAGGGCTGGGGGGGTGTGCACAGAGAGAAAGTAGATTACAGTGGATTTGGACTTATCACCAGAAATAAAATTTGTTATGGACTAAATCTCAGAGGATAAAAAGAGATAGAGGATAAGTCATATATCTGACACAACTTGATTTAGCTCCCTTTTGTTTTGACTGTAGGTAAAATGGCCAAACCTCAACGACAAAACACCAAGAATGGAGCACAGACGGCCTTCAGCCTCCCAGCAAAGGAACCCTCTACTGCCCCCTCTCCCCGCCCCAGGCCCAGACCCAATGCTCTTATGCCTGTCGAACCAATAGCCTCTTGGCCAAGCTGTATGCATTTGGAGGCTGCGGGGAGGGGGGGGCTCACATCTGTGCTTTTCCTCCACCGGAGCATTTTCATTTTAAGCAAAATTTCCCACTAATCATAGCAAGCAAGCTATGGTGGTAATCGGGGTTTTTTGTTGTTGTTGTTGTTGTCTTACTGACGACAGTATGTCCTAGAACGCTTGGGAGGATTAAAAGCATAATCCACATAAAGTATTTAGCAAAATGTTTGCAACAGAGTTAGATGTCAGCAAAAAGCCCATTATGACTGACATTACTTTGTTTGCCATTATGATTGTTTTCGAGAGTAAGGGGGTAATCCTGTACTTAAAATCCCCTAGTTCATTTGTATAATGGAGTCCAATCTTATTAATGAGGCTCAGGAGAGGGAGCCCATCATGTTCTTCTCCTGGGATGGAGAATCTTGCCATGTTTGCCAATATGAGTGGGCAAAGGTATTTTCGGTTTCATTCCCTTCAGCCATGTGTATTTCCTTTAGCGTGAACGGTCTGCATTTTACCATTTCTATTCTGGATTAACCTTATCAATTATAGCATTGATAAGGTTATAATATGAGATCATAGGTGAATGATCTATGGATTAGATTTAATAATCATTTGTCTATAACAGGTGTTGTAAACATTTTCATTATCACTTGCCTTTTGAATTTCATATTTTCTCTCACGCAGAAAATACACACACACGTACATAGATATGTCTGTCTGCATTTCCTTTTTGGGTTTTAGGGTTCCTGTTTTTTTTAAAACAATCCCCCCCATGTCAAGGTTCTACAGCTGTTCTTTGCTTTTGCCTTTATCAATCGGCATTTGCCATCCTAATCACCTCTACAAAGAACTTCTAAGAACCCTTCCTAATGGCATCAAGGATGTTGGTAAAGCCCCCGATTAACACCAGCTCCTGTGTTTCAGCCAGGTGCACATACACTGAACCACCCAACCATCCATCGCTCACCTGTAATGCTCTTGGAGCAGAACAGCAATGGAAAAACACAAGAATTCAGTACATTTCAACATCCTGCCCCGAGGCGAAGTTCTTAGTCAGATTACAATAGCCTTCACCAGTGAAGCCACTTGACAACAAAAATAAAATACAGTATTTGCAATCAAGTCTCCTTCTGGCTTAAAGCCAGCAAAGATAAAGAGTCAAAGGACCTCAGACAAGAAAGGCGTTTGCCTATTGAATCATTATTGTAACCTGCAGGTAGGATCAGACAGGAGGAACTTTTGTAATTATATAAAGATTACATCCTGTATTTTATTGGTTTAACTAGATCAAACATGAATGCTAGTCAATCCAGCTTTCAAAGAGTTTATATAAGTTCAATCAACTGCACCCGGACATTATTTCAATGACATTTTCAAAGTCTCTCCAATTCTAGGTTTTTGATTTTTTTTTCCTTAAAGAAAAATAATTCTTCAAAAGCTTCAAGTAAAGAAAACACTTCATTTACTTAAAGACAACCCACAAGGAAAGGATAAAGATAAATGAAAACTAGCTATCTGGATAGAACCATTTGAAACAAGAAAAGAGAGAACAGATCCCACATTTTCTTTAACATAACCAGGTGCAGGTGTGGAACAAGGCTCATTTGCAGTTTTGCAAACACAACACTAAACTATTGTCCAATTTGAGCAGAGAACATTTGGAACTGAAACTATCCCAGAAAACCCACCAAAGACCAAATGTTTACCATTCAACCCTATGAAACTACAAATAATCAGCTTTGACTTTCAGTTGACAATTTTGATCTCATATTAAATTTAAGTTTTTGGGGGCGCCTGGGTGGCTCAGGCGGTTAAGCCTCTGCCTTCAGCTCAGGTCATGATCCCAGGGTCCTGGGATCAAGCCCCACACGGATCTCCCTGCTTCTCCCTCTCCCTCTGCCGCTCCCCCTGCTTGTGCTCTGTTTCTCTCTCTGTCCAAAAAAAAAAAAAAAATCAATAAAATCTTTTTAAAAATAAAAAATAAAAATAAATGTCAGTTTTTTTAAAATGAAGGCATGGATGGGTGCCTGGCTGCTCGGTCGTAAAGCATAGGACTCATGATCTCAGGGTGGTGAGTTCAAGCCCCATTACTTAAATAAACAAAACCTAAATAAAAAATAAAAAAGGAACATGAAAGTATGGATTAAAATTTAGGAATTCATCTTCATCCAGAATATTTTCCTATTAATTTGCAACCATGGGATAATATACTTATTTCATTTACTAGTAGAAGGATGTGCTTCGCTACTATCAACATACTTGGAACTTTGCCGCATATTCCACAGCCGCTAAAAGATAGTGGGAGAGAAGGACATTAAGAGAAGGCATTTCTTTTTTTTTTTTTTAAAGATTTTTTTTTTTTTTTTTTTTTTTTGACAGCGAGAAACACAGCGAGAGAGGGAACACAAGCAGAGGGAATGGTAGCGGGAGAAGCAGGCTCCCTGCCGCGCAGAGAGCCCGATGCGGGGCTCGATCCCAGGACCCTGGGATCTGACCTGGGCCGAAGGCAGACGCTTAACGACTGAGCCACCCAGGCGAGGCGCCCCAAGAGAAGGCATTTCTGTGGCTTGAAATGTTTTTGTTTTTTTTTTAATGAATCTTTGCAAGTGATCATTTCGACTATAGATTTCATTCAAAATATTTCCAGGATGCTTCTATGTATATCACTAAGTGCGAGAAGCTCATGCGGAAAGGCTCCATGCGGTAGGATTCCAAATATATAACCTTCCCAAAAAGGCAAAACTAAGGAGATGGTGGAAGGATCATTAGCAGGCAGGGCGGAGGGGGGATGAGGATAAAAGATGGAATGGAAAGGATTTTCAAGGCAGTGAAAATACGCCCATAGAATAATGGTAGGTCCATGTCTTTATCCATTTGTGACAACGCACAGAATGTACAGAGGGAACCCTACCGTGAACTATGGACTCTGGGTCAATGGTGTGTCACTGACGGTTCACGGACACAGCAAACGGACCATGAGGGAGGGAGGTTCATCACGGGGGGCTATGCATGTGTGAGGACACAAGTCTCTAGAACAGCGTACCTTCGACTCGCTTTTGATGGGAACCTGAAACTACTCAAAAAAATAAAATCCACTTCAAAGGCGAGGGGAAAGAAAGCAAGCTTTGTGTTTATATTTGTTGTTCATAAGTAGGACTTCTTTCAAATGTTATGGATCACCCTCCTTAAATAAATGGCCTTTCGTCCCCTACTCTGTCAGAAAATTCTCTCTGGATTCTACCAATGTCACACTGAAATGAATGCTCTACAACTGCTCCCTCTCCGAGGATGCCCAGCCTCTCCCTGTGCCCAGTGCTGGAATGTGGGCCTGGCCACACTGTCTTTGCTTCACTTCTTCATGCCCAGCAGCTTGCTTCGGAGGAAGAACCTTTGCGAGCCTTGTCCTTTCCCCCAGAACGTGTGCCTCCACCAGGCCAGGCCTCACGCATCCCTCAGGTCACTGAAAATGCCACTTCTTTCAGGAAGCCTTCCATGACCCTGCACCCTATCCAAGATCCCCTGTGACACACACTCTTGCAACCTCCTTGCACTTCTCTCCCAAAACATCCTACCATGGTGGACACGTATACATGTGTTATTTTTAATGATCATCTGCCTGAAAACATGTTAAAGGCAGAGTCTGTATCTCTTGCTTACCATTGGCTCCCTGAGCACCTTAAGGAATACTATTAATTAAACAAATGAATGGAATAGGGGGTCATACAAGAAATTAACACTTTAATCATGAGGTCATAAGGACCTGAAAAGAATGAAATTAGGTAGACTGAGCTGTGCAAATTGTTCACCTTCTCTGAGAGGAGCCTTTAGGAAGTAAGTTCATTATTTTGTTTCCTATAGAGTTCAAGAGATTCAGCATCGCAATATCAAAAGTGGAACAGAAAACTTGCATTCAGAATCAAATACAGATTATTTTAGAAATAATCATGCTAATGATCTTTTTACAGATGCACATAATTAAAGTTATCTAAAGAAAATTTATAGCACAGCAAGTGCCAGACTATGGCATATGGGAAAACATTACATTTTATTAGCATGCTACTATGCATTTTGACAAGGAATATTCTAACGAGTTCTATACGTGGGAGAGCATTAGATCAGGAGAGCATTTGTCCTCCTCAGGGTCCCTATGAGAAGCGTGGGACCGAGCACAGGATCAGCAGGACTGGCTTCGTGGGGGGCATCTCAAGCAGCGGTCTACCACCCACTTCAGTCCCCTCCACGAGGGCACGCTAATCGAGGAGTCTCTCTTGCCAGCCAGGAGTTCGCATACGTTTTCCCTAAGCCATATCTGCAATTATAACGCGTATTTTCAGGAGACAACTCCAGAAAGGTGGGCCGTCCCCACGGAATCACATAAAACCCTGGAAGATTTCAAGACAGGATGCATGATCTGTGCTGAAATAAATCCATCCTTAGGCAGGTTTGGAGGGAGCATTAAAGGTAATAACTAGAATTTAGTAAATGACTCATTTTACACAGGCAAGCGTGAGAAGAAGAGGACCTCTTATAAAGTGAACAGCTACAGGACTGCTGGTAGGAAGCCTGAACAACAAAGAAATGTCTCTTAAAGTATCACTGTCCTTCACCACCTCCCATTCGTCACTCTGACATGTTTATTACTTCACGTGACAGTTGTGTGTGAGTTCTCCCAATCGCAGGAACCTCTCGCCAATGGCCACATCGACTTGTCTAGAAAGTAAATACCCACTTGTGGATGAAAGGGGCCGGTCCGCTGGGCTCGGGCTTTGGGTTCATTGTGCGGGAACACCACCGGCTTCCCCAGTGTGGGTACTGTAGTCGGCCACACCTACGTCTGCTCCCAAGCCCGTCTTTGAAGCTTTCCTGACTTGAACAATTTGTTTGTGTCTAAGTGATGTTGGAAGAGACAAGACCGGGAAGAGGAGGAGGAGAAGGGGAAGAAGTGTACCGAACAGAGAAGAAAGAAAGGGTCCAAAGAGCCTGGGGTAAATGGCACATTGGGTCTTTGGGCATAAATGTGAGGTTTAAAGACTCTTTTCATATAAAATCTTATAAAAATACGAGCAGATTTGGGGGCGCCTGGGTGGCTCAGTCGTTAAGCGTCTGCCTTCGGCCCAGGTCAGATCCCAGGGCCCTGGGATCGAGCCCCGCATCGGGCTCTCTGCTCTGCAGGAAGCCTGCTTCTCCCGCTACCATTCCTTCTGCTTGTGTTCCCTCTCTCGCTGTGTTTCTCTCTGTCAAATAAATTAA
>JAQQSY010001512.1:0-14318 GCA_028646535.1 Procyon lotor
AGCCAACGAGGAAACTGGGGCCTCAGTCCTGCAGTTATGCAGAACAGAGTTTTGCCAATATTCTAAATGACCCCAGAAGTGGATTTATTCTGGATTTTTCTCCAGAAATCAGCCCCGCCAGTACCTTGATTTTGGCCTCATGAATGTCAGAATGGAGAACCAGTTAAGCCAAGCTGTACCTGGACTTTCAGCCTACTGAACTATTAGATAATAAATGGGTGGGCTTTTTTTTTAACTCCTAAATCTGTGGTAATTTGTTATGGCAGTGACAGAATACTCGTACAGAGAGTATCAGCCAGAATAATAATCATAACATGTGTAGGCTGCTATATTCAAGGGAACACTTAATAAAATAAATACAGAAATCACCAATGATGCCAAGCCATGATAAATCAGGGCTTATCATCCTTGCTGAGGGTGGTGGCGATTCCCCATCTTAACTTTCTGTCAGAAGACTTATATTATGAGTCTCATGATTCTTGTAGCAACTTGAATATGAGTCTGTTCATCCATGAGGCTGAATTCTAAGATGGTCCCTAAGATCCCTGCCCCCTGGTATACATGCCTTCCTCTGGAATGTTGGTGAAACCTATGAATATGATGGAACAGATGCTCCTGATTATGTTACATCATGGAAGATTCTTCATAGCAGGCTGGAGTGGGGTTCTCCTACTAGCTTTGAAGAAATAAGCTGTCATGTTTTGAGAAGGCAGTGTGGCTAGCATCTGAAGGAGATCTCTAGGAACTGACAGCAACCTTTCCCTGTCCTGTAGCCAGCAGTTAAATAGGGACTTCTGTTCTACTACAACTGCAAGGAACAGAAATCTGCCAACCATCTTGATGAGCTTGGAGAAAGACCCTGACGTGTAGATGAGAACCTCACCCTGATCTACATATTGATTTCAGTCTAGTGAGACCCTGAGGAGAGGACTCAGTTGGGCAGGTGGCTCACACTTTAGTATTCAGTTCTGTGTGATGATAGGTAGGTGTGTTTTAAGTCATGAAGTTTGTAGTGGTAATCTGTTACACAATAGCATAAAACTGATTTGGATTTGCTCATATAGTCCAAGGCTATCTTATTATAGATGATGATATGGAGAGTAAACACCCTTAAGAGGCAAAACCACTATTAAGTTGTAGCATTGTGACTAAAAGCCAGGTTTTGGTTCTGGGCATCCATGTTTTACACAACTGTTACTTGTTGAATGGATTATTCATCTATTCCAAACCATCCTACAATCTATTTTCTCAAATTCCATAAAAATATTTACTACACTATGATGCTAATAAGTTATACACACACACTTACAGACACACACAGAGAGAGACACAATTACATACATATCGTCTCATTCCAGGGAGCCGGTCATCCCAGCTCACTATCACAGGGTAGCCTAACTTATCAGAGAGTCACTTAGGATCCTTGGAAGTGTTAAGTTTTACAAAATGGTGCAGTTCTACCCAAGGAACTTTGAATTTTTGAATATGTGTAACTGAGTTGATATTCTCATGGAGATGTAAATTGCCACGTAGAAGTTTAGACTCCCCTTGCCTATTTAGACTTTGTAGAATTAAAACAGCTCTAAATAGTTGAAAGGCTGGACCTTAGGTGTGGTTCCTAAGCAAAAGAAGACTCTATGTAGTCAGGCGCATGAGATTCTTTCTCTTAAAAAAAAAAAACAAACTTTAAATTTCTTGTAAATGTTTAATGCATATGGTGTCACAAGAGCAACTGTGCATACACCCCAAACCCACCCAGTCTTCTTCCACCAGCACTTAGGTGTCAGTGTGAGACCCTTTTTCCCCGAGACTGACCATGACTACCAATTATATTGCCAGATGGAATAACAATAAAAGAAGGCAAGAGAACAATTCATCTGAAAAGCAGCTTTCCTTTTCTTGTTTTTCTCTTCAAATCTCATTAAGGCTGAATCCAAATTCTGACTCTCACGGTTATGTTTTACTTTTACGAACCAGTAAGAAATTAAACAGGACAGGGAAACAAATTCAAACAGAATGTTCAGCAAGGAACAAATAAATCCTCTAATTAGAAAGCAGGAAAGCCAGTTATCAAGAGCAAAACTACTCACTCCCAGCAAAGGAGCCTGCTTTTAAAGTTAATTGGTGACTTTATCCCATGGTTAACAAGTGGGCAAGGGGGCTCCATCTGACGTTTTTCCCTTTGACAGCCAAGATTTTGAAGTAAGATTTAAACCTGGGGTACATGTGAAATAAATTTCTATTTCAACATCGATAATAAGTATAAAAACAAAGATACTTTGGGGTTTGTAGAAAGTTTCCTTCTGTCAGCAACTAAACTGCTTTACTGTATGGAGTTTCAAGATAAAATGACATATGTACATTGTAAATGTAAGTAATGCTTCCTGAACAAAGAAGGAAGCATCGGAGAAAGAAATTTACATAAATATGAGTATTTGGAAGCTGGCTTATATAGCCTCGCACCTCATAAATAACTCAATATGAGATGTACTGTATTCATTTTCCAATTAAACAATATCATATGCATGTGCATACATACAGAAAACCTCTGTAAAACCTATAAACTCTCTGCAAAAATCCTCAACTTTTTAATTAAATTTTATTCTATCATTTCTCTTAAATCTTAGAAGATATTCTTCTACATGTATAAAAATTACATTAAGGGGTACTGCTACATTCCCTAAGGGATCTTGAAAAGAGTATTTAGTTACTTTGCAAGGCTGTTTTTAAAAAAGGTATCCTTTTAAGGTACTTATGCTTTTCATGCAATTTTTAATTAGGTTTCTGGAGACAAAATTTTATCTTCCCTGTGAGTTTGGTTGCTTATGAAGCAAATTAAAAGTATGCATTCTTAAATATTAAAAACAAATCTACCAAAGAAAAGCAGTACCAATGTGTATTATAGATTTAGGGACAAAATGATGAGTTGCTTAAAGTTAGCACAAATGTTCACTATCCTCATCATTGATAATAAATGTGATATAATCACAGCTTCATAATGGAGCTAAGGAGCCTGCTTTTCCTTTTTTAAATTTTTTTAAAATTTAAATTCAATTAATTAACATATAATGTATTATTTGTTTTAGGGGTACAGGTCTGTGATTCATCAGTCTTATCTAATATCCACATACCCTCCTCAGTATCCATCACCCAGTTACCCTGTCCCTACCTCCTTCCCCTCCAGCAACCCTCCATTTGTTTCCTGAGATTAAGAGTCTCTTATGGTTTGTCTCCCTCTCTGGTTTCATCTTGTTTCATTTTTTTCCTCTCTTCCCCTATGCTCCTCTGCCTTGTTTCTCAAATTTCACATGTTAGTGAGATCATATGATAATTGTCTTTCTCTGATTGACTTATTTCGCTTAGCATAATACCATCTAGTTCCATCCATGTTGTTGTAAATGGCAAGATACCAATTTTTGATGGTTGCATAATATTCCATTGTAGATATGTACCATATCTCCTTTATCCACTCATCTGTCAGTGGACATCTGGGCTCTTTCCATAGTTTGGTTATTTTGGACCTCACTGCTATAAACGTTGGGGTACAGGTGCCCCTTTGGATCACTACAGAACCTGATTTTCTTATGTGGCCTTCTCTTACAAAATAGTTAGTAGAAGTCCTTCAATAGATCTCCTTTTTGGTGGAATAAATGCCTACCCCTAAACCAATCTCTGGCCAAAGAGTATCCTACTGGTTTAAATCAATCATGATACATCATTTGAAGCTGAGAGCGGAGCCTACTTTCCTGAGCATGTGTTCATCAACCTAATACTGTAAAAAAAAAAAAACGGGTTTCAGAAAGAATGAAGGGAGAAGCCATCAGCTAGGACAGGTGTTAGCTATACATCACACATTCACACATCACTTTTACATTTGCCCAACCTGTCCTTCATGCCACAACAGCACAGTTGAGTGGCTGTGACAGAAATTGTATGTTCTACAAAAGTTATAATATCTACTCCCTGACCCTTTGCAGAGAAAGGCTGCCAGCCCCTGAGATAAAACAATCAACAAGTGTCTTCCATAATTTACATAGCAAAGAACAAAAGGTTCTAGAGCTCCCAACTATAATTATGAGAAGAAAGTAATTGAGATTATGTCTACAAGCCACCCATAGGAAGATTTCCTACTTTAGAATCTTATCTTTTTATTTAACAGATTTAGCCTGGTGTTAATTATTTAACAGAGAATTAGAATGCATTTGGAATAAGGAAGTGCAAGAAGAGGAATGAAGACAGACAACTAATATTTGGAAAGGAGAAGGGTGTGGAGGACTCTAGTTATTTCTGAAATGACCATGAGCCTTCCAGAGAATAGCTTCTTGACTCTGCAGAGTAGAACATGCCTGTTTTCTGTGTCCCCATAACCAAACCAAAACGTTTCTCTAATAAAGTCACTGTTCAAGGAGTTTTAAGCTCAAATGCAAGAGTAAGAACTCAAACGAACATTAAAACCTGTCTAGCAGCCTCAGAGGATAGTACATATTTAAAACATATTACAACTGTTTTCCAATGGTCAGAACATGAAGCCCCTTTCTCCTGGCCAAAGAGAGTACATAAGGCCAAGAAGGTGAAGCTAAAAGATTTGGAAAAAATGATGGTCACTTTTCTCCCTCTTCCAAGATCCCCAAACATGAGCAATTTGAGAAGAAGAAGGTAGACATTTCAGGTTTGATCAAAGTAGTATTAGTCAGAATGCTAGAAAAGCCAACAAGCTGCAAATCATTTTGATGGAAACAATAAAACATGTGGATTCCAAAGCATTCTTCTTTACAATATTTGAGAGAAGAGGATAAGAAGAAAAAGGCTTTCTTGGTACAAAAGAGATCAGAGATGTAAGCAAATGATGTCTAGGTACAGTGCACTAATGAAACTTCATTCCCATTTTAAAACTCGTCCTGATGGGCACAGGATTCTTTCTCCATGTGCATGGGCACTTTGACTCATTCAGACACAACTCTGAGCACTGGGTTAGAGCACATGAGAGTTAGTGCACATGTGTGTGTCTGCATGTGCATGCATGGAAAAATCTTTCTCAAGCCATGGAATCATCACAGAGCAAAAGGAAAATTAGCCATCATCTGGTCTTTTTGGTCCATAAACATACCTGCAACAGACTCTCAGGCTCTAAACTGGGAGCTTCTGAGATTCTTTATGAAGTCTTAGAAACACAACAATATATTTCATAAAACTTGGCAAAGCCCCAGGCTTGCTTTCTCAAACACATCGACTCCAAATAAAATAGTTCATTGCCTCTTGCTAGCTATTCCTCTCTATCTTGCACTACAGAGCCAAGCTTCACGAAAAAAACACCTTTTGGATGTCTGTCACTCAATCTTTCCATGTACAGGTTTAAGATGAATTCAACATCATACTCTCCTCTGCTTCTATGTTATTTTTTTGTTTTGTTTTTTTTTTTAAGATTTTATTTATTTGACAGTGAGAAACACAGCGAGAGAGGGAACACAAGCAGAGGGAATGGCAGCGGGAGAAGCAGGCCTCCTGCCGAGCAGAGAGCCCGATGCGGGGCTCGATCCCAGTACCCTGGGATCATGACCTGAGCCGAAGGCAGACGCCTAACGACTGAGCCACCCAGGCGCCCCCTCTGCTTCTATGTTTTTAAAAGATTTTCTTTATTTGTCAGAGAGAAAGCACAAGCAGGGGCCAGGAGTGGCAGGCAAAGGAGGCAGAGGGAGAAGCAGGCTCCCTGCTGAGCAAGGAGCCCCATACAGCACTGAGCCCAGGACCCTGGGATCATGGCCTGAGCTGAAGGCAGGCACTTAAATGACTAAGCCACTCTGGTATCCCCTGTCCTCTGCTTTTAAATAGCAGTATTATATAAGTGTTCTACTTTACTGAAAAAAATTTCCCTTAGTCCCAAAATATATGGTAGTAAACAAAAGCAGACTTTTAACAAGATAAAGATCACTATTCTAAGATTTGTTACTGTAAACAATAATATAAGTAAAGTCATTAATGTCACTTAATGATATGTCACTATGTCATTTGTAATGACATACAAATGATTTATTTTCAAAACTTCAGAGGTATACTTTTTCATTTAAAAACAAAACTGTTTTCAGGGTGCCTGGGTGGCTCATTGGGTTAAGCATCTGCCTCCAGCTCAGGGCATTGGGCTCCCTGTTCAGTGGAGAGCCTGCTTCTCTCTCTCCCTCTGCACCCCTACCCCTACTCCAGTGCTTTCTCTCTCTCTCTCTCTCTCTCTCCCTCTCTCTATCTCAAATAAATAAATAAAATCTTGGAGGGCGGGGGAAGGAAACAACAAAAGTGTTTTCAACCTTTACTTTGTTAATATGATTCAGAATATAACTTGCTTTCTTTAAGGCTTTTTATCTTTTCTATTACAGAATTTCCTCAGCATTCTTCCTAAACTTGCTAGCCCTGCCCCCTCCCTGCCAAATTCAATAATACCATAAAAAGAAAAATAGAAACATCTTCATACAGTGGAGAAAAGGTGACATTTTCTTGCTAACCTCCAGAGAAAGAAGAGGTGAGAAGAAAATGAAACATTTTCCGTAATATGACCTGATGCAGATATTGAGATATGACCTTAATGAAAGCCTGTTGTGTGATGGAATGTTCAAGCAAGATCCCTGCGGTCTCTGGGTGAATGTAAATCACTTTAAGGTAGGCACTTACTGAAATTGCTGTATGTGATGCAGACCAGAAATCATGGCAAGTGACGTAGACACAGGTTCAAAGCGAACCAACTTCCATGTAAATGTGGCCTTAAGGTTAGTCACGGATGTAAAATGAAGAGTGATAACTGGGAAAAGCTGCACTAATTCTCCTAATGGTAAAATTAAATTCCTCTCTTGCTTTATATTAATACGATATTCTACAAGGCATTGCAGTTCCTTCAGCTAAGACGTTAACAGAGAACATTTCTGTAAGTGGTATGATGCAACCCAATAACTCTCAAATATAAAGAACTATCTTCTGAGGTATCAGGTGACCCTGGTGTGATTTCCTTTACCATGAATGATCATAAAAACTTAAAATCAAATAGTTTGTGTATAGAAACTGATACACCTAGATTCAGGCACTACTGTTCCATCAGAGAATGTTATTGACCATACACAAGTATCCCAACTAACTACAACCAAATATCTTCCAGATAAGTCTGGGTAGCTGTTAAATTACTAGACCAGTGGTGCAAGTCCTCATGATCTTAGTTATGTTGTTGCCTCAATATAATCCTTTAGTTTTTATTAGAAAAATTAATGGAATTAGCTTGTTCAATATAAAAAGAGAGGGCAAAGGAAATATTCAACTGTAGTGAATAAATGTTGAATATGTAATTTTGTAAAAGATTGACCTAATTAATATCCACAAGCAGGAAGTAATTGTTCATAAATTAGGATGTTATTCAGAAACACTTCCGTAAGTTGGCTTAATAATCAAATAAATACACATTGAATTATAATAATGGCCAGCCATCACATAGCATTTTTTATGTTCCAGACATCATACTAAATGATTTACATATTTGAAATTATTTATCTCAAAACAACACTAGGAAGTTGAAGCCATTATTATTCCCATCTTATAGATAGAGACACAGAGGCACACTGAGTTTACGCAACTTGCCCAGTCACACAGCCAATATTGGAGAAAACAAGAATTCAAACTCCAATCACCTGGCTTCAGAAATCATGCACTTAGTCATAAACATTTTAAAACAAAAATTCACCTACAATAGTACCCATTGACAGATATAGATAAGGAGTTCATTTCACTACATAAAAAACTCTATAGCCATAAAATTAAAATCATGAGAATTTTCTATTACGATGTTGGAGATGTTAGACAAACAGATATTGGAGAAATACTGGATGTTGGAGAAAAGTAAAAAAGATCAATTAACATAAACATTTCTGCTGAATATATACATGGCTACAATGTTCCTCCCCCTTGATTTTTCAATATGCATGGAGTAACTTAAGGGTGCTTAATATGGAGAATATGCTCCTAGCACTGAGTGCCTTGACAAATACTGTATTTACGTAACTATCAATTCATTTATAAAATGTTTTTCCCTAGGGTTTACTAGAAGTCAATCAGTACTATCCACTGAAAGAGAACACAAATATGGAATGGGAAGATTGGTAAATTAATCAGGCTGTCAGAATTGCTGAATCCTCTGGTTTTAGTGGAATCTTAACTATAGCTCACTTTTGTTTCTCCTGTTCTGAAGTATATTATACTGGGTATCTAAAACCCTAGGAATTTCTATATTTGAGCAATCCTAACATAAAAAGATGGAAAGCACTTAAGTATTCTGCAAACATCAAATGCAAAGTAGATCCCAGTCAATCAGCCAGCTGTGTTAACCATATACTTGACCTAGGCATTCAGCCAACTAATGTCTGCATATATTTGTCAGAAAATTGTATAACACCTGATAATTCTCCTAGCAGATCTGCATACACATCTAATAAGAAACGGCCATATGAACGCTGGGGAACTCCAGATTTGGAAATTCTTGGAATAGAAAATGGATGGTAAGAAGTTGTGCAGGAAGAGAACATCAGTGACAGTGACACAAAGTGGCCTCACAGGGTGCCATACCTGGGTGGATTTAGCATGATCTGGAGTCTGGCTTTAATCTTTCAAGTCCAGAAACTGGGACTTAATACTGTATCCAGAAATAAGTGATAAAACCATTCTAACTAAGCTCTCACAAAACAGATGTATAGTTAAGAATACTAACTTATCGAGGCCCCTGGGTGGCTCAGTTTGTTGAGCAACCACTCTCGATTTCAGCTCAGGTCATGATCTCAGGGTCCTGGGATCAAGCCCCAAGTCAGCCTCTGTGCTCAGCAGGGAGTCTGCTTGAGGATTCTCTTTCTCCCTCTCCTTCTACCTCTTCTCCATCACTGGTGTGTATGTGTGTGGTGTGCACACACACACACACACACACACACACACACACACTCTCTCTCTCTCTCTAAAATAAATAAACCTTTAAAAAATAATACTAACTTATTAATTAATAGTTGAAGATACCACTTCTGATGTGCATATTTCCTCCAATATTTATAGCCAATAATTGGATCAGTAAGTTGATTGATGGCACAGAATTAAGGCAAATCCCAAGGACTGACATGGGGAGTAATTTAATCATGATGCAGTCTAAAGAAATCTGCCCACAATAAAGAACACACTTTGCTCATGAAAGAGCTGAGACCCTGAATGCTGCATCTCTCTTCCTGGGTAATGCTGGAGTTTAAAGTCCAAAATTTGCCTCTCTAAGAGGACCTTCTCTGAACAAGCCAATCTATTTATCTTTTAACTACACTTTTCTAAATAGGTCTAAAGAATATGATTGTTATTTTCAACAGTTTTGATTTTTGTTTTGTTTTGTTTGACTCTCAAAAGCAAACATGTTTGTATTATCTCCAAGTTCTGTGGAGGCATCTTCTTCTATTTTTTTAAAATTTTATTTATTTATTTGTTTGTTTGTTTGTTTGTTTATTTATTTATTTATTTATTTGACAGAGAAAGATACAGTGAGAGAGGGAACACAAGCAGAGGGAGTGGGAGAGAAAGAAGAATGTGGGGATGTGGGACTTGATCCCAGAACCCAGGCAGATGCTTAACCAACTAAGCCACCTAGGCATCCCAGTGTGGAGGAATCTTCTTATAACCCTCATTGTTCATACCCTATTATATAATGTGAGTGACATATAAGGTTGAGGAATTCAAGTCTGAAGTAAAGTCCAGGTCAATTCACAGTAGATCAGTTATAGCTGGGCAACTGCCATCAGAAGTTCCATGCAGACTAGGAAGAGTCAAGGCAATATCTTGAAGTGCTTCTGAATTCTCACCCCCAGTTTTTTTTTTTCCTCTGGCTTATACTTCTCTTGCTGTTCTATAAATGAGTTTCCCCTAATGTCATATTACTATTTTTCTTTTTCTTTCTACTGTTTCTCAAGGAGGATCTCCTCCAGGGTGCCTAGGTGGCTCAGTCATTAAGCGTCTGCCTTCAGCTCAGGTCATGATCCCAGGTCCTGAGATCAAGCCCCACATCAGGCTCCCTGCTTGGCAGGAAGGCTGTTTCTCTGTCTCCCGTTCCCCTTGCTTGTGTTGCCTCTCTGTGTGTCTCTCTCTTAAAAAAAAAAAAAGGAGGATCTTCTCAATTACTACATTCATAAGAGTGATCTATTTTTCACACATTATCTTCCAGCAGCATTAAAAATTTCTGGGGGAACTTCTTCACGTACAGCACGCTACTACCTCCAGCTGCCAATCTCCAATATAAATTCATCATTTTCCTTTAAAGCCTATCAAATCCAATCATCTCCCATTTTTCTTATTTCTAAAGTTGCCACTACTTCTCAGACACTGAGACAAGTACACTCAGAATGTCTTTTCTCCATTGCTATCCATTTCACTCGAGTGTATAGTGTCAGTTTTATTATTTTTTATTTTTTTCACATATTTGATGGACCTATGAAAATGTCTTCCTAATTACACTCCCTATTTTCAGTATCTCTATATTTGATTTGATTCTGTATACATCTACCAAATTATTCCTAAAGCACAGAGATGATAAAGCAACCTTCCCATAGAGAAAATTTCAGTAGCTTTAAATTTTACTTACCATTGAAGCTCAAGGGTCTCCATGATTGCTCCAAACCTATCTTTCTGAGTTTATCTCCATTATTTTTCTTTACTCTAGTCTTCTCTGTTTTACGCTGGGTGCATTTTTCTACCTCAAGCTTTTGTCATTGTCTGAAATATCCTGAACTCCAAGTTGGGCTAATCCAATGACCCCTATGGAAAATAATCCTACTTGTTGACAGTATCTAAATAGCTCGTGTCAAGCAACAAATACCTAAGTCTTTATGTCAAATTCAAATTTTTTAAATGTGAGAAAAGTGCCACAATATAGCAAAATACAAAACAGATGGGTATTTATTAAAACGTAGGAGCTTTAAAGGTACCATTAAACTTGAAATATGCAAAGGAAAACAATTAAAATTTACCTTTCCTTTATGATCCATCTCAAATGTTCTTAGTTTCATACTCTCGAATTCTCTCATCACTTCTTCTCCTTTACTCTTCTCCTTGCTACTCTCTCATCAACTAAAATTCAACTTTATATGTAGAAACTATAGATTTATTTATTAATATAATTCTAACAATTACTATCATTTCCTAGATTATTTTAGTCATTTTGTATGTATATCCCATATGCCCAATATTCTTTAAAGAAGCTTAACTTTATACAATTAAGGTAATTTATTTGCATAACTGTATAATTATACAATTCTTATTATAGCATATAATTGTATAAACATATGCATATACACATATGTATAATTATATGTCATATATAATTATATGCAGGTACATATATCCACCAATACCACCACCATTACCAACTTCCCACATTATTAAAAGACAGCAAGAATGTAGATTATTTGTACTATCTAAGTAAAGTCCCTTCTGCTCCCATTAACTGACTTTATTTTTCCAGCTTTTCCTATACCTGGAAATTTTTGGATCCTTGAAAAAGCAATGAACCTGTTGGAAAGAGCTTCAAGATAATATTCAGCTTTCATGCTTCATATGTTTCCTTCCACCTCAGCAGAATGGGTCCAAAGGACTCTTCATATAATTTTATGAGCTATAGGGAAGAGGAAATATTGCCAAAGTATTGGCAAAGTCAAATAGTAAACAGTGGTACATTAGAAGGGTTATATATTTGACATATATAAAATTCTAAGCTTATAAACAGTATAGTAGTCCTAAATTTACTACCGTCCCCTCTGTGCATATTTTAGGCCTTTTAAACTTTAAGGATTATCAAGTTTACCCCTCCGTCCCTGCCCCATTTTGTAAAGAAGTGATTGAGGTTTAAAAGGTTAAGCAAATTGTCCAAAAGTGAAGAAGCTAATTATCCATGTTCAAAGTCTTCGGTTCCTTCCCAATTCCCCTCTTTGCCCTCAGATACTAAGAAAGTGTTCTAGGAAAATGGACTCCAAAAAGATGTTCTTTTCCCAGAAATCTAACCATTTTTATTAAATTAATCTGGGATGTCACAGAAAAGAGACACATTTAGTACAGTTTTGTTTCTGTGAATTTAAGCAGAAGATGGAACAATACAATGAGATAAGGAAGAAGAAAGAGGTTGGGACAAATAGTTCAATTGGATAACAGCCCTTTTTAGCACCATAATCCATGTACAAGTTCCCCAGTTTTCCCAAGTATTTAAAGTCATTAAATACTGGTACAGTTTATTCAAGCCCATTCCCACCGTTTTTTTCCTATCAATCTGAACATTCAGGTATAGTATTCTTTAAAAAATTAGTTAATAGGGGCACCTGGGTGGCTCAGTTGGTTAAGCATCTGCCTTTGCCTCAGGTCATGATCCCGGGGTCCTGGGATCAAGCTCTTTGCTCAACAGGGAGCAAGCCCTCTCTCTTGCTCTTGCTCAGCCCTCTCCCACTTACAAATAAATAAATAAAATCTTTTTTTGAAAAATTAAAAAGTAAAATGGTTCAAAAAATAAAAATAAAAAATTAGTTAATAACTATAATCAACATAAAATAACGCATAGCACATACAACAAACATTAACCATATAGCCCGGAATACACATTGTTGTCTTAGATGCTTTAGCTACAAAACTCATTGCCATTATCTGCAATCATTAATATTTTATTTAGTTTTTTAAATGGGCCTGCAAAACCTCAGGGTACCAGAATTTAGCTTCCCAATTTTTCCAGGATTCCAATGCAGTGAACCTTACATGCAGCCAGGTCATGGTCAGCTCAGCCTGGAATAAGCCATTAACCATTACACTGCCTTTCCATTGGCCTAGGCTCTGTTCTCAGATTCTCTGGGCTGTGAACTTTCATGTTTTAAATTCCAGTAATAAATTTTATGCCACAAAGCTCTATAACATCACCTCGAAGCAGGGGAACTATATCACTTTCACCGAAGCTGCCATTTGTTTTCTCATTTTTTTTCTTTTTCTTTTCTCTTCTTTTTCTGGGTTTATTTTTTTTTTTGGTCATGGAGTCAATTTCCCCTCCTATGGGTCCTCCAATGGCCCTTGACCCTACACAGTCAGTTCTCCTCCATTGCTGATGCTCTTTAAATCCTATCCCTAAGTCACAATCTTATAATGCTTGCAATTTCCAGAGAATATGGAAATTCCTGCCTATATTATTGAACATCAGATTCAACCATGTTTATCTACAGATAATGGTCATATGACTATAAATAGATATAGTTTTTATTTTAATATGAACACGTAGACACAGATTCACAAATTTTATTCACAGGCTTGTACACACAAGCACCCCCCACACACACACACACCTACACACACCAGTCTGGTTGTTGCATTATTATCTTCCATGAAATAAAATTAAAGGAAATAAAGTACAATTCTACCAAAACTATTTTAAGCTTCTTCATTTCTATTTTAACTGCACTTAAGTCCATCCATGCCTGTATCTGAGAACAGTAGCCCTGCTCAAAGGAATGAGGCATCAGCTCCTATTTGATATATTCTTAGGTCTTGGCTGAGAGCATTTCATCAGAGATGAACTGCACCTAATGCAATCACCAGAATTAAAGCAGTTAAGAAAATGCAGCTCTTTGCCAAGAAACTCTGCTGTATTGTGCTCTCCTTTGCTTGCCATTCCAGAAAGTATGCAACTAGTACTAATAAGTCACTGGCTGCAGTTCCAGAAAGAGTAGCAGGAACAAAAATGCTGACCTCGGTACATTAGTCCTCACTTTACAATCCATGAAATTCTCACTGATTGATCTACAAGGCAACGTATCCATCCATTCCATTACTGGTCTTTCCAAGAGCCTTTTAGGAACTTGCAAAATCAATATAATTCTGTAAATAAAGTGAATTTCCATCAATATGACTATAAATATGATAACGGAAAAACTTGTCATATTTAACTGATGGTTATTTAAACCAAAAGGGGGGAGGGGAGCAGTAATTCTGTCATGATGACCCAATTTTATTTCAAGCAAATAATGTAATTACTGTAAAAATAATAAACTAGGCATTACATTAATCGAAGTTTAATTACAGCTCTTTCAGGTTCCATATTTTAAGTTAAAGAGGCATCAAAATATTTCCCTAACTTGGATTTATATGTGATCAATTTCCGAATATATAAAGAGATGAAATAAATTGAATAAGCAGGCATTTTTCAATGGAAAATGGAGTAAGGGACACTTCTTTGAATCACTTATAATTTTGAAATGATTGTATAAAAGGAAAAAGATGATTCAGAATACAAATTGTTGTATTTATGG
>JAQQSY010001513.1:0-14317 GCA_028646535.1 Procyon lotor
GCTATAAGTGAAAAGAGTAAGAAGCAATAGGGTGCCTGGGTGGCTCAGTCGGTTAAGTGGTTTCCTTAGGCTTGGGTCATGGTCCAAGGGTCCTGGGATTGAGCTCCTTGCTCAAGGGGAAGCCAACTTCTCCCTTTCCCTCTGCAGCTCTTGAAAACAGCTTTGGAATTTCCCCCACATCCATTCTATTCTTCTTTACTAAAAGAACTCTCCACATCCATCAAGTCTTGGCTAGGCTAATGGCGACTACAGTGAGAGATGGCATTTTCCAGCTTCCCTTAATCAGTGAGGCTTCGAGTCTTGGTTCTAGTTATTAGGTTTTAGCAACAATTTCTGCTTCACGTCCTTCAAACTGAAGTTGTTTTCTCTTTTTCCTTCCTATGGTCTGGAACATGGGTATATTGCAGTGCAGGTGAAGACAACTGGAACAAACAGCTTGGGGCCAAAGAGAAAAGCCAATGGAGCAGATGGCAGAGCCTTCCCACCAACCAGGATCCCTAAATGACTTTGTAGAGCATGGTACAATTACCCACCTTGAGCTATTATATGAGACAGAAAGAAGTTCTAAAATATTTAAGTCACTGCATTTGGAGTCACTTTTTTAAAATGGCAACACTCACTGATGGGGTTCTTTTTTTTTTTTTTTTAAGATTTTTATTTATTTATTTGACAGAGAGAGAGAGAGATCACAAGTAGGCAGAGAGGCAGGCAGAGAGAGAAGGAGAAGCAGGCTCTCCGCTCAGCGGGCGAGAGCCGATGTGGGGCTTGATCCCAGGACCCTGAGATCATGACCTGAGCCAAAGGCAGAGGCTTTAACCCACTGAGCCACCCAGGCGCCCCTCGCTGGTGGGGTTCTTAGTTGCAGGATCTATTTTGCAGAGAACAAAATCCACTGCCTAATTTAAGAAGAAAGGGATTTACTATACCTCATTAGGTAGCTTATGGAATGTTTTGGAAGGCCAAGGAAATAATCTTGGATTACATACTGTCGAGAGCAATGCTGCCAGAAAAACTGTCCAACTCACAGCAGATTTATTCCAAAGGAAATCCCACTGGTGAGAGCACCCTAAACTGAACACCCCACCAATATCACCCCTTTCCCTGGGTTCTACACTGACTTGTTGAACAGTGAGAGATGAGCACAGGAGCTGCCCGTGGAGCTCAACTGGGTCCTGCCTCTCTGGGCTATGCCAGGGGTGGGCTCTGGCATAATGTATCAATCTAGTTAGCTCGCTCTCCTTTCTGGCATTAACGTCTCTGCAAAGAAGATTTTGTTTCAGTCTGTTGGGATATTTGGTGCTTTCCTTTGTTTTTAGCAATATCACTGAATGGCCCGTTTTTTCTGCAACAGTTCCTAAAAATGTAATCTGTCAAATTTTTTCATTTTAAGTTTAGGATAATAAAATACTTTAAACAGTGGATGTAATTTTCAGCAACAGAGTCATCCTGTCACAATTCTAAGCCTAATTCCAAAACCGTCCCTGAAAGGACATGATTTATGGACAAAGAATGAGTTTAAGTCATAAAGCTGGCAAGCAGTCAAAATAGATCAACTTTCAATTATTAACATTCTGAGCCATATGTGAATTGACTGGAAACTAGATCTTGGAGCCATAAACATTAAGACTTGTTCTTTCCTTTCTGTCAAATACCAAAAGCACTTTAGGAAACCAAAGAAACATGAACATTTGTAAAGAAAAAAGACTGGAGCAAACCTGTCTCTTTTACTTTTAATGCCAGGATACTCTTTCTCATTCTTTCTAAGATTTTGTTTAGTTCAAGTTCAACATTTCCTATAACTTTTACAACTTTCCTCAAAGGTACTTCATTGTGACTCAGCAAGGTATGCACCTTCATATATTTTCACATAACTGGAAACTCTCTCTTCAGTATTTAAAAAATTTTTCATCTTAGTTCTGCCAGAAGTCTTCCTATAGTCTATGCTATTCTCACCTTCCCTATTAAACAAAATATACTTGCTTCAGTTATCTTAATGAATCCCCATCATTACTTAATGCTTGGAAGAGTAAAATTCTGACGACTTTTCAAAGTTCCTTTCTCTTTCTATAGTATTGGCAATCAGTTTTCACTGGGACTCCATTAAATGTGTGGATGCCACCTCCTCTTTTCAAATGTAATTTTTGTAATTTATCAAGCTTAATTGAAGTTGTGTGTTAAGTAAGCCAAGAGGCTCTGAATGAGGGTTTTTAAGTTCATTCACCAAGTAAGGAATTTAATTAGTTAAGGTAAGCTACAGGGCTGCCACTTTCTTAAAGCCATTCCAGCATGCTTTTCAAGAATTTCCTGGGTGTGTATCTATACACCAGAGACTTGAGAATCTTATAAATCTGACCTCCAAAAGAAAGTGGTTTTATTACAACTTTAGATTCAATCTTTTTAAAACAGTTTTATTGAGGGGTAACTAACATATAATAAACTACATAAATTTGAAGTATATACTTGCAAAGCTTCACTATATGTACATATCCATTAAACCATCATACAATCAAGATGAGTATGCCTATCACCCCCCAAAATTCCTCAATCCCCTGTTAACCCTAAAACCCAGAACCCCAGGAAGCCACTGATCTCCTTTATGCCACCACAAATATGTTTGTATTTATGAGAATTTTAAAGAAATGTAATCATACAATATGTACTTTTTTTTTTCTTTGGCTGTTTTCCCCCTACTCTGCATAATTATTTTGAGATTCATCCATGCCGTAGCATGTGTCGATAATTCATTACTTTTTATTGCTAAGTAGTGAGTAGTAGCATACTATATAGCTATAGTGCAGTCTGTTTATAAACATCTGGGCTGTTTTCATTTTTGAGCTATTATTAATGTGAACTTTTATGTACAAGTGTTTGGTGTTATGGGTTAGGTTGGATTCCCACTAAAATCCATATGTTGAAGTTCTACCCCCCATTATCTCAGAATATACCATCATATTTGGAGACAAGAGCTGTTATAGAGGTGATTAGGTTAAAATGAGGCCATTAAGGGGGGCCCCAGTCCAATGTGGCTCCTGTGTTTGTAAAAAGGGATTAGGATACATGGAGAGACACCAGGGAAGGACGTGCACAGAGAAAAGACCACAGCAGGAAGGTGGCCAGAGAGGCCTCAGAGAAAACCAACCACGCTGGTACCTTAATCTTAGACTTCCAACCTCCAAAGTTGTGAGAAAATAGATTGATTGTTTAAACTATCCAGTCTGTGGTATTTTGTTACGGCGGCCCTAACAAATTAATACACACAGACATGCACTTCTATTTCCCTTGAGCAAATACCTAGGAGAGGAATGATGGGTCATATGGTAAGTAGAAGTTTAATTATTTTTAAGTGAAAAGTAAAAGTCTTTTTAATAAACTGAGAAGCCGTTTTCAAAGTAGTTGTACCATATTACATCTCACCAGGAGTATATGAGAATCCCAGTTCCTTCATCCTTCATAATAGTCTTTTTCCTATTACTGATTCTAATAACATGTATCGCTAGCTCATTGTGGTTTAAATAGCACGTCCCTAGTGACTAATGATGTAGACTATCTTTTCATGTATTTATTTTTCACTCATATTATCTTCTTCGGTGAAGTGTCTGACCAACTCTTTTGCCCATTTTTAGTCAGGTCATTTGTTTTCTTATTATTAAATTTTGAAAGTTCATGATCTATGTAAGCTACAAGTTTACCCAAATAGATCAGAGATATGATATATCTAATCATATATATGACGTATATGATTTGTAAGTATTTTTTCTATGGCTCACGTTTTCTTTCTTCCTTTTAGGAACATAAGTTTTTAATTTTGACAGAGTCCAATATATCATTTTTTTTCTTTTATAGATCTTATTCTCAATAACATATCTTAAGAAATCTTTGTTTAATCCAAGGCAGCAAAGATTTTTCTTTCTTCTTTCCTTCTAGAAGTTCTATAGTGTTAGGTTTTTCGTTATAGGTCTATGATCCATTTTGAGTGAATTTTTGTAAATGATGTGTAGATTGAAGTTCTTTTTTTTCCCCTTCATCTTTTGTTAAAAAGACTACTGAAAATCAGTTGTTCATAAATTTGTGAGACTACTTCTGGATTCTATTTTGTTCCCTTGATCTATTTCTCTATCTTTATACTAGTGTGATGCTGTCTTGATTACAATAATGTTTTATTAACCTTGAAATCAACTAGTATTAGTTCTTCAACTTTGTTCTTTTCAAAGTTGTCATGGCTATTGTAGATCCTTGACCTTTCCGTATGAATTTTAGAGTTGGTTTATCAATTCCTACATAAAAACCTACTGGGATTGTAACTGAGATTACATTAAATCTTTAGAGTCAGTTTCAATTAGTTGATTTGTTTTCCTATATGGTTCTTATTTTCCTGCTTCTTTGCAGAACTTGTAATTTTTAATGACTAGCAGATACTGTAAATTTCATCTTGTTGGGTGCTGACAGTTTTGTGCTCTTGTAAATAAATATTCTAGAGTTTTGTCCTAGGATGCAGTTAAGCTACTTGGAAATAGTTTTATCCTTTCATGTCTTATTGGACTAGCCCAGAGCAATGCTTAGTCTAGAGCTACTTACATTCTATCACTGAACCATGACACTTCTATGTACCAAACCCAAGTCCTATAAATCATGGGCTTTTCCAGTCTGGCTGGTGGAAGGACTACTATGTGAGCAGTGGGCACGGCTACCTCTAACATGTTTAGGCATTTCTTTCCCCAACTTCAGGCAGTTTATCCCAGGCAAGTGCTAAACAGTTCTCAGCTGAATACTCAAGGGGAACCCTTTGCAGATCTCTGACCTCCTCTCTCCATGCGGCTCTCTCCTCTCCAGTACTGTGTCCTGTGAACTCTAGCCTTCTTAGTTTCCCAGACTCTCAGCTTTACCTCCTACCTCAGAGTCTACTGCTCGCTCTGAGCTCCCCCTCCCAGCACTGTGGCTTGGAGACTCTCAGAGGTGGTAAAGCAGGGTAATCATAGAGCTCATCTTTCTTGTTTCCTGTCTCTCAGAAATCACTATCCTTTGTTGCCTGGTGTCCAGTGTCTTAAAAACCAATGTTTCCTACATTTTGTCCATCTTTTGGATTGTTACTTGCAGAAAGAATATGGTCCCTATTACCCCATCTAGGTCACAAGTGAAGGTCCTCACAATTGTTTTTTTACCTATGTTTTGTAACCTCAAGATAAAGGTAATGTAGTTTTTAAACAATTACGTGATTGGATCAAAACTTTTAGTAAAAACCTAGCTATTCTAATTCACTTATTTTCCTTATATTATGTCATTCAGGAACTGTGCCTTTTGATTCTAACCAGTGCAAGATTCCTTTTCCATCTGTATCAAACAATGTTAATACTAAAGGGAATGACAGAATTAGCATTGGACCAGAAATGCTTCCTGTCCTCCTGTGCCAACTCTGATTTGTTATGGCCACCAGATTGTGTTGGCTCATAAAAGCCTCTTTGCCACACCTCCATCAATAACTAAAAACAAGTGAAGAGGAAAAGTTTTAAGTAAAGTTGTTTCAAATTTTTGGTAGAGTGCTGAAACATCCTCCAAGAAGCATAAGGCCTGCTGTGTGCCAGACACAGTGCAAAGTGTGTTATATCCTATCTCATCTCCTTCTCTCCCAAGCCCTATGAAGTAGATACCATTTTTAATATCCAATACTTAAAGGGGGAAATGAGGATGAACAAAGATACATTTACCTAAAAATAACAGGTAGCAAATAACATAAATAGACTTCTAGGCTAGACACTATAATTTCAAAGCCATCTTCATAATCACAATCAATGCTGTTTGGCATACATAAAAAATGGAAGAGCAGAACAGAGGAGAGCTCAAAAGAAAACCAACATATTTGTGGGACTTTACTGTATGATAAAGATGACACAAATTAATAATTATTGCTGGATAACTGGGTATGCACTATGAAAAAATCATATCTTACAAAAGAAAAAGATATGATTCACACATTTTTAAATTTTATTTATTTTTTAAATTTAAATTCAGTTAATTAACCTATAATGTATTATTGGTTTCAGAGGTACAAGCCTGTGATTCATCAGTCTCATATAACACTCAGTGCTCATTACATCACATGCCCTCCTTAATGTCCATCACCCATTTATCCCATCCCCCACCCCTGTACCTTCCAGCAACCCTCAGTTTGTTTCCTATGATTAAGAGTCTCTTAAGGTTTGTCTCTCTCTCTCTGGTTTCATCTTGTTTTATTATTTCCTCTCTTCCCCTACGATCCTCTGTTTTGTTTCTTAAATTCCACTTATGAGTGAGATCATATGATAATTGTCTCCCTCTGATTGACTTATTTCACTTAGTGTAATCCCCTCTAGTTCCATCCATGTCCTTGCAAATGGCAAGATTTTATTTTCTGATGGCTGAGTAGTATTCCACTGGATTCACACATTTTTAAAAATTAATATAAAAAACAGAAATAGTACTAAAAAGAATTTAGAATACAGAAGGAATAGTCAGGGTGGGCTATGCCAGTCAGGGTAGGCTAAGTTGTGCTGCAGGAACACAGACAACCTCATTGTCTCTTATTTAAGAGACAATGTGTCTTATTTAATCACAGGTGCATTTCTCCTTCATTTGTATGTCCAACACAGATTGATGGGCGTTCCACTCCTCATGGTCACTCAGGGACCCAGACTCCCATTTCAGCTATGTTTCCACAATCACCACAGCGGGGAGAAGCAGAGGTTTCCAGTTGGAAATAATTAGTCTGACCTTGAAAAAGCCAAGTAACCTATGGCTGCAACCCAATGGCTAAAACAAGCCCCATCAAATGTTAATGTCAAAGGGGTTGAGAGTAGTGCAATCCAATCAGAGGCCTGGAAGGAAAAGAAATGAACTATTCTGAACAGCCTCAGTAACTGTTCTTTGTCTTATTCCTCAGTTTCTTGAGAAGGCTGCTAAATGTTAGTACTAGGCATGATCTTTGTTTTTGTAGTTGCTGTTGACTTGTGCAAAATTCTTTTGATTATATTTTAAGTTTTATCACACTTATATATGTATTTATATGATTTTTATATTTCTATTTTTATCATATCATAAAATTCTTTTTAGCAAGCTTTCTTCATTACAAGTTTGCCATGAGTTTTTATCAGGAAGAATGTCAAATTTTATCTTTTAATATTTATAGGAACAAGAACTTCATTTTTTTCTCCTTCAAACTTAATAATTACTATATTAATGAATTTACTACTTTGAATCATTCTTCTGTTACAGTGGAAAACCCTGCTAAGTCATAGTTTATTATTATAGTCTATTATTTTGCATAAATTCTTCCAGATTCATATATTTCAATAGTTTATTTTGAATGTTTTCATTATATCTGCAATCAGGCGACATAGTTTGATGTTTTTGCTCCATCTTTGTTAATGACTTAAATAATTCAGCAGTGAAAACTACTGATTCAAGTGACTCTAAGAAAGTAAATTTTAAAACATTTTAAACTCCTCCTATGGTTGTTGTTTTATTCAGATTTTTGACCTTTTCATAAGTTGATTTGGGTTAGCTTAAACAATCCATTCTACCCTAGATTTTTTTAATGACAAAGTTGTGGATGGTCATTCTAATTATATTTTAATCTCTATCTATGGTTATATATCCTTTCTCATTCGTAATATTTATGTTTCTATATGTTGTTTTTTTTTCTTGGTCAGAACATGCCAAACATTTACCTATTTTACTGACCTATAAAATTGGCTCTTGATGTTACTTACTAATTTTTCCTTTTTTACAGTCTTATTCATTAATTTCTGCTTTCTATCCTCCTATTATAATTTGATTCAATTTCTTGGATCTTTTCTAGTATTTTCAGACAAAAGCTCTGTTTGTTTCATTTCAACTATGATCATTCTATATTCTATCTCTACTGTCTCCTTAACTGTCACAACTTCTATCCAACATCTAAAAGGTTTCTCTCTGGAGTGAGCGAGTGTATGTGAGTGTGTGTGTGTGTGTATTTTAAAACCAGTACTTTGACAGACATTTGTGCAAAAGAAACAAAATAAGTTATCATTAAGGTAGGACTGTTCACAAGGTCAAGTGCTGTGCTTTAAAGCATTTGGTGAATGGATAAATGTACCTGTTCCTTCCAAACATTTCTCTGGTTCTTGTCTCTGAACCTGGAATGCCCTTTCCCATTTTTGCTCAGTAAATGTGTGTCAGTTCTTCAAGACTGGTTCTGGTCAATTTGCCAAAAACCAACTGCAGAAAGCTTAACTTTCCACGAGGACAATTTGCCAAATTTTCTTGTTCCTTTGAACTATTTATAAAGTTTACAACAATTCACATTGGATGGGACAGTTTTAATAGCTCTTAAACATTTCTGTAAACTCTCAGTTGACCAGTTTTCATAACAGCATTTTAAGGAGTGTTTAATTTGTCTCTACTCAGATTCCTGCTGCTGCGGCTGGAAAGCACTGAGACAGAGGAAAGGGATTTCTACTGGGGGCAAGATAAAAAGGAGGGTCGCACACACTGTTTCTCAGGCAGAGGCAAGATGCCGGCATAAGAAAAAGGACACATTCATGGACTGTATAGTCAAAAGAATATATTCTCAAATGTAATTTTATAAATCCATTCTTCTTACAAATAAGAAGATGTACCCAGTTTCCTCCTCTGCTCCCTACACATTTGCCCCATTTTGCCTCACCCCTGTAATCAATGCCCTTCCTTCTGGGAGGGCTGTGCTGTGTGCTGACTCTGCTCCCTGTCTCTTCCCAGCTAGTCATTCCATCCCTGCTCCTTCCTGTGCCCACAACAAGGAGTTGGGGCAGAGACAAACCCAACATTCCTTTGCATGCTATTATGGAGACCAAATGAAAACTAGCCTATCAAAACTAAAGTAGTGAAGAGAAAAAAAAAGTAAATCCATAGAAGCGGTTATCTGGTGAACTGGACTCCTCTCCTCTAAGACCTCAGTCACATGACTACTTTCTACAAAGTCCTCTCTGATTCTCCTTGGCTGAATTGGTGGATGCCATTATACCCTGTTCATACCACCATTATATCACTTAGAAGTGATCTGAAGATAGAAGCTTTCTGTCTTAGTTAACTGATTTAATAGGTCACTTTCTGGACTGTTTGTTCTTTCAACATCTACTTAATAAAAAAATTTCTTCATTGAATAGATATTTATGGAGGTGGGCATAAAATGGGAGAAGGGGTCAAAAGGTACAAACTTGCAGTTATAAAATAATGAGTGATGGGGATGTAATGTACACTATGGTGACTATAGTTAATACTGTATTTCATATTTGAAAGTTGCTAGGATGGCAAATCATAAAAGTTCCCATCACAAGACAAAAATTTTTTGTAACTATATATAGTGATGGATGATAACTACACTTATTATGGGGATCATCTCATAATATATACAAATATCAAATCATTATAGATACACCTAACTACACTTATTATGGGGATCATCTCATAATATATACAAATATCAAATCATTATAGATACACCTGAAATTAATAAGTTATCTGTCAATTATACCTCGATAAAAAATATTAAAAAAAAAACCACACACACATTTACTGTGAATTGACTATGTGCTAGAAAGTAAAATAGATGCTAAAGATTAAGGTTAAGTAAGTCCACGTTCCAGTCCAGAGATCACAGTCTGGAGGACGCAGACCAAGTCTCAGATATCTTTATATTCACCCTTCTTCCATTTTGCGTTGCGATTGGCACAGTCTGTGCTCAGTAGAAGTGCTAGGCATATTATAGGCATGTTGCCACTAAAAGAGCTAGAACTACAAGTTCCAAGTACACTCGCGGGTGTTATAACATTTTAACATTATAACATTTAACAAATGTTAAAATATTTTAACATTTAAAATAGCAACAGAAAACAGTTCAAGTTCAAGAAATTTTATGAGGTGGCCCTGAAAGCTACATTTTCTAATTCACCAAAATATTCAACAATAACAAAAAAAACCAAAAAACAAAAAAAAAAACCCAAAAAACAAAAAAACACAAAGAAAATTGTTTAGTGAGATACATGATATTCAGATTTGTCACAAGACACAAAAAAACATGGGATAGCCCTGTATTTAAAATTTGGGTTCTGAAATAAGGTACCACCCCTTTCATTTAAGTTTCAGGAATAATAATCCAATAACTATGTTCAAAGCAGTTAGGAGATATTAAATAATCTGTTACGTGTAAACTCATTGAAAAAATGTGTTAATTCAGCCATGACTGAATTCAAAATGTAATCTATCAGTCCCAGGATATAAAAATTAAACAGTGTGGAAGCATTCCAGGTTCAAGGTCTTACAGTTTCCACAGGCTGATCAAAAACATGCAGAAACACCTAGTAATTTAGAAAGTTCAGTAACATATAAAAAAAGACCACAATAAAATTTAGTTCAAATCAGACCCTCGGGATCTTTGAAAACTATGTCTAAATCAGTCTGGACATTTAAAAACAGAAATTACATTGTCAGATATTCCCCCCAAGTAATCCTCTTTTAAAATAAACTTCATCAGAAACCTAAGTTTATGACTCGTAGTCAAAAAGAAAGGTCTTTGGAATCTCCATCCTTAGAAATTCTGTTCAGAGGTTGTAGGTAGTAAATAGACTTGAGTTTGGGCACATTTTCAGACAGCATGCACGTTAGACTGAATGATGTCCCTCTCCACCCCCCACCAAATATACATGTCCTAATCCCTGGAGCCTATGATTATTACCTTAAAGGGCCAAAAAGGACTTTAAAGATATAATTAAAATAAAGATTTTCAGATGAGAAGATTACCCTGGATTACCTGGGTAGGTAACATTTATTATAGTTATAATGTATAGTAGTATCATAGTTACACTTTGTCAATGTAACTATTTAATTTAGAGGCACAACTAGATTAGGATAAAGCCTGTAGTCCAACTGATGTGAAAGACAAAATTATCAGGATAATAAAAATCAACATTCTTTGCTCCAACTTTCCTGAATGAACTAGAATTCCCATATTCCCTACTTTGGCTCAGGGGCCAGACTGTGCCCTTAGGCTATCAAAACCAGTTAGTCACACAATTGCCTCATTGATTCCCATTAAGTAACTCATATGCTCTGAGTTATAACTCAATCTATTTCAGGACCCATCAGACTGTCAGGCCAGATTTCCATGAGGCAGCCCCTGAACAAAAACATCTAAGGCCAACAACCTCTTTTATCCTGTAAATTTAAAGAATCTTTGGAGTAAGCCCTCTGCCCCAACCACTTCTGGGATAGCCAGATAAGTTCTGAGAGGCACAGCTTTGCTTCCTAAATTGCTCCTGATGATCTGATCGTCCAACAAGTTCCCAGCTGTCCTTCCTATCATTGAATCCATAGCTACACAACTTACACTGTTAGTTAAATCTCAGGTAAAAGCTTTAACTTTATATTTTTGTAATTAATTTTTATACACACACACGCCAAAAGCCTTTTTAATTAAAACCTTTTGGTGGAAATACTCTTACTTTCCATTTTGGAGATGGTGAGAAGTATATGAAAAGTTCAATTTTACTAAAGGCATTCCTGGTTTAAATCAAACTAATTTTTCCATTGAATATTCTGTGATTTTCCCCTCTTAATACACTTCAGCCAGACATGTTCCCTTTGAAATTAATTCCAGTTTGTGAAATTCAAAAGTTGAAGACGAGGAGGAATTTAATTTCATAGTGGTGGTGGTTTCTGTGGCTGGGTAAACATTATTAATGTTCTCATAATGTCACAGTAAGTGATTTAACTCAATACGCATAATGGACATATGGTACCATGTTTCTATTAGCTCTGCCCAGTACATGAAAAGAAATCACTAAGTATAATCCACATACCTATTTTTTTCTTTTACTAACCCACTGCTTTTGAAGATGAATTTGTCACCAATAGCGAATTTCTCCAGTTAATAAGAACTATAGCAAGAGAGAGTATACCATTAGATGTATAGGTTAATAACTACAGTATATACAAAATAGGTGATCAACAATTTAATTCTACAAATATTAGGACCTTACTCTGTGACAGGTCCTTACCCTGAACTGGGGATAAAGGACTGATGAGCCAGATCCAGCCCTGCTCCACGGAGCCTAGTGTAAAAATGAGGTCCCACTCTTGCCAGACTCACCACGTAGGTAATTGTCAGATACATCAGGCTGTCTTAATATACATTCCAACCGCCTTGCTGTACTGCTTAGGCTGGAAAGCTAAAAACTACACTTCCCAGACCCCCTTATAACCAGAGAGTTGGATGTGATGTGCGTTTTACCAGTCAGGTGCACTTATCAAGGACCTAGATTCGAACTAAATTGAATGGAGACAGGGGTAGCTACAGAATTTGTGGGGCCCATTTCTAAATGAAAATGCGTGAGCCCTGTACAAAAAAAGCAGGAAAAAAGACTTTCCTTCCTTCTGTGGTCTTTCCCACACCTCGTCAGGGTGGATTTTTTTTTCTTTTTTGTTTGCTATTTAATGTTGCTCTCCCAGAACGCGGGAACGCGCACATTATGAGCGCAGACCCTCATCTGCGCGCAGGGGCTCTGCCCACAGTTCTGCGCACCGGATGCTGGGTTTCCTCTCACCTGCTACAGGACCGAAGCCTCCAGAAGTCCAGTAAGGCATCTCTCTTTCCCAAAGCCTGCCAACCCAGTCCACCGAGGATGGGTCACTCCGAGAGTCTGTCCCCTCCATGTCCTCTCCACGCACCAGGACAGAGGACAGCAAGAGACACATCCCACCACCACGTCACCTAACGCTTGGTGATAACACTGCCCTGAGGCGAGGACTTCGAGGACTTTGGGGCCCCCTCTCTGCCCGCAGATGCCACCAAGGCGCATCCGCCTGACTCGAACCAATCCCAATCCTCTCCACAGCCACGCCCAGGCCTCCACTGGGGCCAGGGAGGCTGCGTGCCATCACTGGGCAGTGTCAGAAACTGGAGCCCTGTGGTGCCAAGGTGTAGGGGACAGATTGGCCAAGAATTTGTCACAGGGAGGTGGTAGGAGGAAGAGCTGAGGCTCCAAGCACCCAGCGCAAAATCCATTGTCCTAAAGTAAAACCCATGTTTGAAGATAAATTATGAATTTCAAGGTGGCAACCTTGGAGCTCTAAATTTCCAAGAACAGTGCCCTTCTCAGCGTTGGATCTTGAATGACTGCACAAGTTATATGCTCATGAAGCTGGTCCTAAGTAGAAAGGGTGGAAGGCTTTCATTTTATGCCTTTGGATTATAGCAAAGGTATCAAGGTTTTTCATCAGTTTCCTGCAAAAATGTCAGTAGGAGACTGAAGTTCTTAGCCATGCATAAGCCATGTGCTTTCGGAAATTGGGAGATGTTCCTAGAAGCTCAGCATAGAGCCTGCTCTTAATAATTCTGCAAAGCATCTGATAACTAGCAATAATTCCCATAGCCTAACCAGAAGGGCTGAGTCGCAAACAACAGAAACCAGAAGGGATACAGTAGTATAATTCTGTCTGGAGAGGCATGAAATAGGAAGGTTCCAAGGTGTAAACTGACTGTGGTGGTGGTCAATGTTCAGACACAGAAGAAAGCATTTAATACTGAAGATGTCATTCAGTGCTAGAAGAAGAACCAATTACATTAAAGGAGAGGCTTCACACAAATGAAATAACTGTCATTCTTCACTTCTCTTTGTAGCGTGAGTTGGAGAGGATAGTTGAAACAGAGCAGTGATCAAGTGTGGCAGAGCAGAATAATTGTAAATTATGTCCTTGCTTAGAAAAAGTAGGAATTGTTCCCACAATACAGTAGGAAAAACATGAGCTTTCAATTTAAGTAGATTTACTTGCTGTGTTATGTTGGGTAAGTAAATTAATTCTCCAAGTCTCAGCTTCTTCATACTATCCTTCCAGGGCAGTTAGAGATAACAGATAAAAGGAACCAAGAATAATACCTAATACACAGTAGATACTCAAGAATTGCTGTTATTATGATAATAATATAAAAATTTGTGTATAGGAAGAGGCTTAGGAATATGTGGATGGCTTTCCCAGGTCACCCCTACATCTGGGTTCATCATTCAAAGCAACACCACCCAATTATCTATTGGATTCCTTGGCATCCATCTCTTATCCTCCCATCTATCCATCTACCAATCCAGTCCACTCACTCACACACCCTCTCTGCTGTCCGTCTATCCTCTTTCCCTTCTAAAACTAGAACTGTCATAAAAGTTGAAATTCAATATTCAGAAGCCTCAAGACTGCCTAGTAGCCATCTATCACAGCAAGCCACGAATTACAGATGGGATTTACTCCAAAATAAAATTAGCTTAAAATCCATATACAA
>JAQQSY010001514.1:0-14317 GCA_028646535.1 Procyon lotor
CTCCAGTTCCTGGAAGTTGTGATAACAAAGTGATGGGTGGAGGACTGGACACACTATGTATGAAAATGTGATGGAATGAGATGCCAGTGTCCCAAAATAGTGACTGCTGTCTGAGAAGGATTGGCCACTTTTACCCTAGAGTTCATTTCATATCCCTGCCTGAAATCATCTCTCCTTTTGGGTTATTTCTCAAATATCTCTGTGTTCAAAATCACTGAATATAGTAATGATTTTTTACAATTATGGAATTTTGCATATTTTATGCCTATAACTTTTCATACAATGTATAATTTTCATATATAAATTATTTTATTTTATTTTACACTCTTTTTGAGAGAGATAGAATGAGAAAGAGAGCGAGAGAATGTGTGAGCGAGCCAGTTATGGGGGAGATGGGGTCACAGAGGGAGAAGGGGAGAGAGAATCCTGCTTTAAGCAGGCTTCATGATCAGTGCAGAACCTGATATCGAGCTTGTTTCACAACCCTGAGATCATGATCTGAGCCAATATTAGGAGTTGGAAGCTTAATTGACTGAGCCATCCTGTGCCTCACATTGTGTAATTTTGATATATTTTAGCAAAATTGACCACAGATAGAATAAGAATTTTTGAGTTTTTTTGAGGGCAGGGAGAGCTACTTGACTTGGCAAAGGACATGCAGCATCAGCAGGCAGGGGTGGAACTCAGCATGCAATGCAGACTTCCCGACCTGTGGTCCAGGGAATTTCTCACATCACCCTGCTGTCAGCAGGTGGCAGGAAGTCATCTTTCCAGCCTCTTTCTACTCTGTAATTAGTGCCACCAATAGCCAGTAGATCAATGCTGAGCAGGCTTGTTCTGACTGAATTCTCACCAGGATGTGTTCCCTTTCAGCCTGGAGAAAGGCACAGCTGTATGCAGGTAAGTGATTCAGTTTTCTGTTACCTTACCTTTCCAGGTCAGCTCAACCCCCTTCTAGGTCATGGACCCTACACTAGAACGAGGTTGGTGTCCATGCTTTCCTTGTCACTTGTCTTCTTCCTCTGAAGACTGCAGGAATTGTCCTTGGGAACACAGATCTGCTTCCGTTCTGACCCATCCTCTATTGCAGGTCACTGTTAGGGTTACCAACACCCTCTGAACACACTTTGTTCAACTCATACTTTTAATTGGTGCATTGAAACAGAGAGGTTATTTATAGGGAGAGTCTGGAACAGGATAGTGACTGTATAAATCAGAAAGTGTTGTTTGTAGAAGATTTCAGAAATCAAGTTTGCCTGCTTAGGACTCAGGTCTTCCTAAGTGGATCCTTGGTTCTGAAGCCATTTTACCCCAAATTTCCTACCATTTTTGGCTCTGGTTTTGATTTTCCTGTTTCTTACTAGACTCTGGCATGTTGATCTTCATTTTGCTTCCTCATGTTCTCTCTGTCCAAACTGGGTTTCTTCCTTTAAGCCTCCTTAGGTGTTGAGGAACTAAATACTTTAGAGCAGGTGATCTGAATCTGAGATAGAGCCACCGGGATATTTATGGATTCTTGGGGGTGGGGTCTGTGAGCTGCCTGCAGTTACAAGAACAATCTTTTGTTTATGTTTGTGTAACAAGAGCAATAATGAGTGTATGTGTGTAATCATATTATATTACTTAATATGTATTATATATTAAATAACATTATGATTCATGGCTCATGAGAGACTGTGGACTCTGAGCAAGAAACTGAGGGTTTTGGAGGGGTGAGGGTGGGGGGTTGGGCGAGCCTGGTGGTGGGTATTGAGGAGGGCACGTATTGCATGGAGCACTGGGTGTGGTGCATGAACAATTAATCTTTAACACTGAAAAAATAAAACATATTTGTGAAAAAAAGTACATCAAAACCCATGCAGACTGAAAAAAAAATAACATTATGATACATGATATGCATGTATTTTATTTTTTCTTTAAATTACATTGATTTCTTTAAATTCCATTTATTTATTTCTTTAAATTCCATTGATATATTCCAGAGAGATCACAAGTAGGCAGAGAGGCAAACAGAGAGAGAGGGGGAAGCAGGCTCCCTGCTGAGCAGAGAGTCTGACGTGGGGCTTGATCCCAGGACCCTTAGATCATGATCTGAGTCAAAGGCAGAGGCTTTAACCCACTGAGCCACCCAGAGGCCCCGCATGTATTTTAAAAAAAACTAATAATTGTTCACAGCTATTCTCTTTCCTTTTAGGAGAATATTACACTTACTTAATGGGCTTGAACTTGGCCGGGTTTATTGGTGGCAATGTGTGAAGATTGCAAAGGAGAAATCTAAAGAGTTAAAATTCTTTACCAGGAAAAATTGAAGTTCAAATCAAAAGAGAAAAAAATGTGTTAGGAGAAGAGCAGGGGATGAGAAGGAAACTAGAGAGCCTGAGATTCCTTTAGAGAGATTTTGGGCAGATAAGAGTGGTAGAAGTGAGACCACAAATCACGGCCGTGGTGGTTTGAGTGGGAAGTACACAGAGGGTTTGCAAGTTATTTGCATGTACAAAAAAGTAATAAACCCCTGACACGTGTTTGAGAGATTTCTGAAAAGACTTACATTTGTTTTAAGCTGTTTGGAAATAATCATCTAAGTTTGCCTCTGATAATGAGATCATCTTCAGCTTCTAGCAGCACTAGGACAAGAGTGTGGTCTGGGGATCCTAAAGCAATGAAGAGTTATAAAGAGGATCCTTTAGCACTGGAGTGGGTTAAGAGTCTGGGCCCTTTGAACCCATGTAATATGTGCTTTTACTGTTTGGATGTTTCTTTATTATTAGTATTAGTATTTTTAGTGTTCAATGATTCATTTCTGTTTATGATCAGAGATATAGACTGTGAGAACAGGGAAGGGGAAGCCAGAGGTGAAGGAGGCCAGGGGTCCAGATGCATGAGGTTCCATAGAAAGCCTCAGGGATTCTTAGAATTTATTTGAAAAAACAATTATCAAATAGTCATTTTTTAGTATCCCCCTCTTCTCTACTGAGTTGATGAGCGTGTGTTTTAATTTTACAAAAGGTATTTATTTATTTATTTCCCCAAATATGTTTATTTTATTTTTTCAGTGTTACAAGAATAATTGTTCATGCACCACACCCAGTGCTCCATGCAATACGTGCTCTCCTCAATACGCACCACCAGGCTTGCCCCTTGCCCTTCCTACCCCTACCCCTTCCCCTCCAAAACCCTCAGTTTGTTGCTCAGAGTCCACAGTCTCTCATGGTTCATCGCCCCCTCTGATTTCCCCCCCATTCATCCTTCCTTTCCTTCTCACAAGGCCCTCCATGTTTTTCCTTATGCTCCACATGTGAGACCATAAGATAATTGGTTTTCTCCACTTGACTTATTTCACCCCGCATAATCTCTTCCAGTCCCGTCCATGTTGATAGGTATTCATCCTTTCTGATGGAGGCATAATATTCCATTGTATATATGGACCATATCTTCTTTATCCATTCATCTGTTGAAGGGCATCTTGGTTCTTTCCACAGTTTGGTGATTGTGGTCATTGCTGCTATGAACATTGGGGTCCATGTGGCCCTTCTTTTGTAATGCATCTGCTTCTTTGGGGTAAATACCCAGTAGTGCAATTGCAGGGTCATATGGTAGCTCTATTTTTAATTTTTTGAGGAATCTCCACACTGATTTCCAAAGTGGCTGCACCAGGTTGCAATCCCACCAACCGTGGAAAAGTGTTCCCCTTTTTCCACATCCTCTCCAACATTTGTTGTTTACTGTCTTGTTGATTTTGGCCATTCTAATTGGTGTAAGGTGGTATCTCAGTGTGGTGTTTTGATTTGAATCACCCTGATGGCTAAAGATGATGAACATTTTTTTCATGTGTCTGTTAGCCATTTGTATGTCTTCTTTGGAGAAGTGTCTGTTCATGTCTTCTGCCCATTTTTTTTTTCTGCCCATTTTTTGATGTGATTATCTGTTTTGTGAGTGTTGAGTTTGAGGAGTTCTTTATAGATCTTAGATATCAGACCTTTGTAGTGTCATTTGCGAATATCTTCTCCCATTGTGTGGGTTGCCTGTTTGTTTTGTTGACTGTTTCCTTTGCTGTGCAGAAGCTTTTTACCTTTTTTTTGTTGTTGTTTATTTTATTTTTTCAGTGTTACAAGATTAATTGTTCATGCACCACACCCAGTGCTCCATGCAATACGTGCCCTGCCCTCCTCAATACCCACCACCAGGATCGCCCAACCCATCACTCCCTCCCCTCCAAAACCCTCAGTTTTTTGCTCAGAGTTCACAGTCTCTCATGGTTCTTATCTTGATGAAGTCTCAAAAGTTCATTTTTGCTTTTGTTTCCTTTGGCTTTGTAGACATGTCCTGAAAGATTTTGCTGTGGCTAATGTTGAAGAGGTTACTGCCTATGTTCTTCTCTAGGGTTTTGAGAGACTTCTGCCTCACATTGAGGTCTTTTATCCATTTCAAGTTTATCTTCATGTATGGTGTAAGAGAATGGTCAAGTTTCATTCTTCTACATATAGCTGTCCAATTTTCCCAGCACCATTTATTGAAGGGACTGTCTTTTCCACTGGATATATTTATTTATTTATTTAGAGAACATGTTGGAGAGGGTGGAGAGGCAGAAGGAGAGAGAGAATCCCAATCAGACTCCATGCAGAGTGTGGATCTTGATGTGGGGCTGGATCCAACCACCTTGAGATTTTGACCTCAGCCAAAAAAAAAAAAAAAAAAAAGGGAACCAATTGCTTAAATGACTGACCATGCAGGGGCCACTGAAGTGCATGTGTTTTAAAGTATGCCTTGTGTACTTGCATTTTGATTTCCCTCATTGTTTTCTTTTTTTTTCTTTTTTTTTTTTTTAAAGATTTTATTTATTCATTTGACACAGAGAGAGAGAGATCACAAGTAGACAGAGAGGCAGGCAGAGGCAGAAGCAGGCTCCCTGCAGAGCAAGGAGCCCGATGTGGGACTCGATCCCAGGACCCTGGGATCATGACCTGAGCCGAAGGCAGCCGCTTAACCAACTGAGCCACCCAGGCGTCCCTCCCTCATTGTTTTCAATAAAACCTAGTTTTCATGATGGATATGTGGCTAGGGATTTAGAAAGCATAATTTAAAAGTGAAATCAGTGCATAGATTCTTCTTTTCAGGTTGTTATACAACCTCTCAGTGGTGTTAAGCTTTATGGTTTGGCTTTTATGGGAAGGCTGTAGCATGGTAGCTGTGTGTGTGTGTGTGTTTGTGTGTGTGTGTGTGTGTGTGTGTATAAGAAATAAAAACATCAGGGAATGTTTCCAAAAGATAGTTCACTGTAACTCTTGCGTCAGTGTATTTCAGAAGACTAGATAAACACCAATGTGTTCAGACCTCTCGAAACCTTAACATGAAACATGTGGTTCTTTTGTAGATTGGCGGAAGGAGAAGTTCCAGCCCTGTGAGTTACTTTGAGTTCTTTCTGGGTCCTCCTACTGCTGCCCCATGGCTGCTGATGTCTCCTCAGCTTGTGGTGACACAGATGCTGGCCCCATCAATGGTGATGGGTTCAGAAGGGGTGATGAAAATCACGTAGGTGGGATTGGTGGGTGTGGATGATATCAGATGCTAAAGAGATACCCTTCAGTGTTGGAATCCTCAAGTGCCCTGTGACATGTCTAACCCCTAGATCAGTCTTTTGGTTACTTTTCCTGGTTGGAGAGGCATGTACTTGAGTCACAAGACTCTCATCTCAGGAAGCTTAATCTGGCCCTTAATGTGTGCCTTGTTATGGGGCAGGGAAAGAACTCAAATGACTTGACAATTTTCTCTGCAGTGTCTGTCACTCTGGATATGAAGTCTGCACATCCCAGCCTTGCTGTCTCTGATGAAAAGACTAGTGTGACCTTGAAAGATACAACTGAGGACTCAACAATACTCTTTAGCATCTTAGGTCAGGAAAGGATCACATTAGGGCGCTGTTACTGGGTGGTGGAGATCAAGAATGGAGACAGAAGTGAGTGGTCTCTAGGGGTTTGTAGGGGCGATGTGGAGAGGAAATCCTTGTACCTAGAGAACCCAGAAAGGGGGATCTGGGCTGTGGGACGATATTTGGAAAATTATTATGCCTGTTCCATCTTTCGGATTCTACTATCCTGTAGGCAAGTTCCCCACAGGGTAGGGGTTTTCCTGGACCTGAAGGAAGGGGATGTCTCCTTCTACAACATGACTGATGGCTCCCATATGTTCTCCTTCCCTCTAGCTTCCTCCTCTGGGGCTCTGTTTCCATACTTCATGTTGAGGTCAGGAGATGTGTCCCTGACCATCTGCTCTGGGGTGGTTGGACCTGCAGAAACCCCTGTGCCCCTTAACAATCTTCTTTTGTCTTTGGAGGAGCCTGTGAGCCTCTCAGGGCAGGGGTTCAGCTCAGTCTCTGGTGTTGATGGTGTTCTTCCAGGGGCTGAATCTCCATTACTTCCCTGCAGCCCTGAGGTTATGTCCCCATAGAGCCCCAACACTGTCCCAGATTCCTCATGGTGGCTCTTCCTGGAGCTGCAGATTCCCTGGGGTAATAGCTTTTGGAGTTTGTCCTGGATGACCTGGTGTCTTGCTCTCCTGTTTTGGATGGAGACTCCTGGGATATAGTTCATCCCTTATGCTCAAGTAGCTGCAGATAAAAGTTGACTATTTTTTTTTTAAAGTTTTATTTATTTGACAGAGAGAGAGATCACAAGGAGGCAGAGAGGCAGGCAGAGAGAGAGGGGGAAGCAGGCTCCCTGCTGAGCAGAGAGCCCCATGCGGGGCTCGATCCCAGGACCCTGGGATCATGACCTGAGCCGAAGGCAGACGCTTAACGACTGAGCCACTCAGGCGCCCCAAAAGTTGACTATTTTTTGAGATGGTTTGTGGTAAGCTGAATTTTACTATCAGAAATCATGTTTCTTTTGGTAATGAAAATTATTTCATGGTGTCTTTACATTGTTTGGATATGAAAGGAGATGAAGACTTAATGTTTCTATAGAATTAAATGGTATTCATTGTATCCAGCTTGAGTTGTGCAAATGAACCAAGAGGTTACACATGGGTCATCAGCTCTATTTTGGGAAATCTATACTCTGACTAAAGACATTGGCCATCCAAATATTTCTGGAGAAATGGAATGGATGGCTGATGGACTTTAAGAAGAGATAGTCTAATATTCTATTGTATAAACTTCCTATTCTACAATAGATGAAACACACTTATACATTAGTAAATTTCTGTTACTTTGTAAAACTAGTGCTGGGTTAAATCAAGGAATTATGGATGAAGATCTGTGTTTCCCTTTTGTGCTACGCCAGTTGGAAAGAACAGAATTGCTACCAGAATAAAGTTGTGAATGGTGAAGAGAGTTTTCAGATGCCAGGTGAATTGAGAAATGCGTTGATCATGAACATGGTTCCAGGATCTATATACTGTGTCTCAGTACTTCCAAGTCCAATGATAAAGGCATCAACCTCAGCAAACTTAAGGAAGCCAGACTACTTAGGACTCAGCCCTTCAGGCATGAAGGTGTATTCACTCCACAGGTAGAGAATTCTGACCTGCTGTGCTTCTGGGAGAGATGAGAAGATACAGAATTGGAAATGGAAGAAGGAAGTCACAGTTTTCAATTTCTGCCTATGACCCATAAAAGGACTGTAGTAGGTTTGCATGTTTTTTCTTTCTTGCCATATAGATGTGTTTATTTGTATTTATTTTCTTTCTTTCTCTTCTTACCCTTATCATTTTATTCAAGTTGTTGATGGTTATATTTAAAATAGAGCCTCTATGGGAAACCATCAAAATTCTAGAGGAGAATACAGGCAGCAACCTCTTTGACCTTGGCCACAGCTACTTGGCATTAGACAAAGGGGAACAAAAGCAAAAAATAAACTATTGGGACTTCACCCAGATAAAAAGTTTTGGCAAAGGAAGCAATCAACAAAACTAAAAGCAGGGTACAGAATGGGAGAAGCTATTTGGAAATGATATCCTTGCTAAATAGGGTTTTATCCACAATATATAAAGAACATATTAAACTCAACAATCACAAACCAAATAATCCAGTTAAGAAATGGGTAGAAGACATGAATAGACATTTTTCCAAAAAGATATCCAGAAGGGTAACAGACACATGAAAATGTGCTCATCATCATCAGGAAAATACAAATAAAACCCACAAAACCATAATAAGATACCACCTCACATAGTTCAGAAAGGCTGAAATTAATGACACAAAAGACAATAGGTTTGGCGAGGATATGCAGAAAGGGCAACTCTCTTGCACTGTTGGTGGGAATGCAAACTGGTGCAGCCACTCTGGTGAAAAGTATGATAGTTCTAAAAAAGCTAAAAATGGATCTACCACATGATCCAGCAATTATACTACTAGGTATTTACCCAGAGCATACAGAAATACATATTTGAAGGAGTACATGCACCCACATGTTTATAGCAGCATTATCAACAATAGCCAAACTCTGGAAATGTTCTAAATGCCCATGAGATGTCGAATGAATTAAAAAAAGTGGTACACACACACACACACACACACACACACACACACACACACACACACAGTGGAGTATTATTCAGCCATCAAAATAAACAAATCCTGCCTTTTGCAATGATGTGGATGAGGCTAGAGTGTATTATGCTAAGCAAAGGAAGGCAGTCAGAGAAAGACAAATTCCATACGATTTCACTTGTATGTGGAATGTAAGAAACAAAACAGATGAATATTTGGGATGGGTAAAAGAGAGAAGGAAACAAACCATGGCTGACTCTTTTTTTGTTGTTGTTGCTATAGATTTTATCTATTTATTTGGGAGAAAGAGCATGAGTGGGGGTTGGATGCAGTGGGAGAGGGAGAGGCAGACTCCCTGATGAACAGGAAGCCTGATAGTTCAGGGCTCAATCCCAGGACTCCAGGATTATGACCTGAGCCAAAGGCCATAACTTAACTGACTGAGCCACCCAAATACCCCTCATGAGAGACTCTTAACTACATAAAACAATTGAAGGGTGATGGAAGAAGGTGGGGGGGGATGGGATAGAATGGTGATGGTTATTAAAGAGGGCACTTGTCATGAGCACTGGGTATTATATGTAAATGATGAATCATTGAACTCTACTCCTGAAACCAATTTTGAGCTGTATGTCAACTATATAGAATTTAAGTTAAGAAAATATAGTCTTTAGGGAACAGAAGAGTCAAGGGGATTGTGACTAAACTTGAAAAATGAACAGTGCAACAGTGTTGGATTCAATGACTGGGACTGCCTTTCGTTTTGGGAAAAGAGTGAGAATGTCTTCACATATAAGTGTAGCTTTGTAGATGGTTTAAAATACAGAGTGTGTTCTTAAATGGAACTTCCAATGGGGGTAAATTGGTGTATATGAAAGCTCAGTAACTAAAGGTGTGGTCTCTGCCCATTATCAATTTAGTCTTTGGGTTCATATCTACACTGTATTTGCCCTACTTACTGATCCTGAAGCAGAATCCCAGAATAGTTTTCCTTCCTTCCCTCCCTTCCTTCCTTCCTACCTTCCTTCCTTCCTTCGTTTTCGTTTTCTTTCTTTCTTTCTTTCTTTCTTTCTTTCTTTCTTTCTTTCTTTCTTTCTTTCTTTCTTTCTTTCTTCCTTCCTTCCTTCCTTCCTTCCTTCCTTCCTTCCTTCCTTCCTTCCTCCTTCCTTCCTTCCTTCCTTCCTTCCTTCCTTCCTTCCTTCCTTCCTTCCTTCCTTCTTTCTTTCTTTCTTTCTTTCTTTCTTTCTTTCTTTCTTTCTTTCTTCTTTCATGTGGTCTGTGTTAATACACATTTTTAAAAATGATATATCAGTCACCATACAGTACGTCATTAGTTTTTGATATGGTGTTTGAAGATTCATTGTTTGCATATAACACCCAGTGCTCTATGCAATACATGCTCTCCTTAATACCCATCACTGGGCCAACCCATCCCCCTCCCCCCTCCCCTCTAAAATCCTCAGTTTGTTTCTCGGAGTCCATGGTTTCACTTATTTGTGGAACATAAGGAATAGCATGGAGGACATTAGGAGAAGAAAATTTCTTTCTTGCCACTTGGAACAATGTTAGTCTTTGTCAGCACAGTGCACCAGAAGCACACAGCAAAAAAATGACAGAGGAAAAAGTTGTCGTTCTAGCACTTTTTTTCCCTGATGCTACAATACTACTGCTAGTATCACTACAAGTGCCCTACTATTGCTAGCTTCTCTCACCTTTTGATGAATGAGTATGACATTGGAACAGGCTGTATACTAGATAGGGCTGCTTCCCAGGGAATCTTATCAGTTCACCAGTGGGAGTTTTCTTGCCAAATAACTTGACCTATGGCTTCATGGAAACATCTTTCCCTTCCTGGGGACACCAGTCCCACTTTCTGCAATAAACAAAGTCTCTGTCCTACCTCTTCCAAATGTCTTCCTTCTTTGGGTGCTCTATCCCAGTCCTAGATGTAGTGTTTCCTTCCTGTATCTTCTGTTTGTAGTTTCTTTAGCACTTTCTTTTACCTCTTTAATAGTTAAACACCTTTTCTAGTTAATAATTCTTAATATTAAATTTTCCCTGTCAAAATGACTGATGTGATTTCTGCCTCCTGACTGGACACTGACTGATAGGAATAATAAACTGAACTGTATCCTGGAGGAGGGCACTGCACTACTCACAGTATGTGAGAAAGGGTAGTGGAGGAATTTTCAAATTTATTAAAATGGTTCATCCCAGGAGTAAAGTAAAAAATATACTCTTTGGGCACAGTCTCTGGGTTTTTCCTCTGTTGGGTGTTTCTCCTCCTATTCATTTTGATGAGAAGTGAATGAGAGAATGTATAGCTGGATATATTGCTCACGATCCAGGCAGGATGCACCCGAAAGTTTTGGAGCAATTGGGATTCACCACCACAAAGAAAGAATAAGGATAAAAAAAGATAGAGAGAGAGAGAAAAAAAGAAGTCCCAGCCAAAATGGGCCCCCAAAATAAGATTTATAAGATATATAAACAAACACGAACAAACATAAAGCCCAACAAAAGTAAATGACAAGAAATAAAAGAACCTAATCAGAATGAACCCCAGGAATAAGATTTATATACTACCAGAACAAAAGCAAATACATAGAAACACTGACAGAAGGATAAGACGGGAGGGTGGTTGTAACTCCTCGTGGGCAAGGAAAGTTATTTCAGGTCTTCCTGGGTTTATCGCTGGGTTTAAGCCTCTAGTTGTAATGTTAACTGGTTTAAAAAAATTTAAAAAACCCAAGAAATGTGAGAACAAGTGAATAAAAAAAAATAGAAAGAAAATAAGAAAGAAAAAAAATTGTATCTATGAAATATACAAGTTTGAGGGTATTATCAGGAGCTTAATATATTGATTTTCCTGATGTTGGGGATTTAAAATTTTATGGGGACCCTGTGGCTATTGTCCTTTTGTTTTTTGACTTGTCTTCTGGGGGAGGGGCCTGCCGCATTGTTTTCCAGTCAATCTTGCTTGGGTTGAGTCACCCTGCCCCCCAATCAAGGGGTTGAGCTCTGTGGAAACCAATTTCTCAGTCTTTCACTCTCTGAAGGTTGTTTGGCCTTTTGTAGCTTTTTCACATTTTTGGAGAGTCCAAGCAAGGAATCTGCCTGCACCCAGACCTCTGCTTCACACAGAAGCCTCAGTCTGCTTTCCTCTGGGTGGTCCAGATCACACATTCCCCTCCGCAAAATTCCACTTACACCGCAGCCTGTCACAGGCAATGTGCACCCCAAGCCACCATTCAGTGGCTCCACGAATGCTTTCCAGGCTCCATGCCCACAGAGGGTGTGCTCAGATTTCTGTCCAAGATTAGGACACCCGTGTTCTTTCCAGGGCCAGATGGGAGTGCCCAGACCCTGCTGCAGGCTGCAAATATTTTCTGGTCTTAGAGGCCACTGGCAAGGGCTTTCACTCTGTCTCTTAGGAGTTTGTGGGAGTGCACTCGGTCCAGGAAGTGCTGCAAACAGAGAAATGCTGCAGACTCCTGGACCACACCAGGCTCTCTAAGGTGCTTGCAGGAGTGCATCATGCTCACAAAATAGTGCAAGGAGTGGAAAGCTGCAGGTTCAGGAACAGTGGACTGGACCCCCCCACACCAGTCTCTCTTTGACACAAGTGGTGTCCTTCCTGGGAGCATGGACCCAGGCCAGCGCCCGTGACCACCCCTTTCCACTAGTTGCTCCTCAGTACCTTTTGCTCTTTTGAAGTGTTTTTAACTGGACTCTAAGTTAATGCTGCTCCCCAACCACCAGGCACTTTCCTTTGGGGTATTACTGTCCTTGGATCGCTTCTGGTGGCTCCCTCCCCCTTTTGTTTATCCTCTGATATCAGTCCGAGTGTTCCCACTTTGCTTTACCTCTCCACTGCTGTCTTCTGCTCCTGTAGAGATCCAGAAGTGAAAAATCTTGCTCCTCTGGCTGCTTTCATGGGTGTTGAGTGTGGTCTGTCAGATATCCAGCTCACTTTAGGGGACAGGCTGCAACAGGATCTCCTACTTCTCTGCCATCATGCCCCCACCTTGCCCTCACCCTCAGAACTATTAGACATGGACATAAACAGTATGTCAGAAAGGGAATTCAGGGTAACAATTACCCAGGCAATGGCTAGGATGGAGAAAAACATTAATGACAACATAGAATATCTAGGGGCAGAACTGAGAACCAGTATAGCAGATACTAAAAACACTATCAGTGTGATACAATCTAATCTAAATAGTCCAACAGCTAGAGTTACAGAGACAGAGGATAGAATTAGTGATCTAGTGGATAAAATGGATGAGAAGAAAGGTCAGGAGGAGAACTGGAACAAACTGCTTAGGAATCATGAGAAGAGACTTAGAGAAATAAATGATGCCAGGAAATGTTCCATCGTCAGAATTACTGGAATCCCAGAGGGGGTAGAGAAAGACAGAAGACTAGAAGATATGACTGACCAAATTCTGAATGAAAATTTCCCCAGTCTGAGAAATGGAACAAGTATTCATGTCCTACAGGCAGAAAGGACACCCCCCAAGATTAATGAGTCTAGAAAGACAACCAGATACATATTTGTAAAATTTGCAAATTATAATTTTAGACAGAGGTCCTGGGGGTGGCTAGGGGGATAAGATTTTTCACTATAGAGCTATACATCCTCTCATCCACTTCTCATCAAAATGACTAGGAGGAGGAACACCCAATAGAGGAAAAACCCAGAGACTGTGCCCTCTCCCTCAGACCTATTAAACATGGACATAAACAGTATGTCAGAAAGGGAATTCAGGCTGACAATTATCCAGGCAATGGCTAGGATGGAGAAAAACATTATTACAACATAGAATCTCAGAGGAGGAGGGGCAAGATGGCGGAGAGGTAGGACACCCTGTTGCAACCTGCCCCCAAAAGTGAGCTGGATATCTGCCAGACCACGTTGAACACCCATGAAATCAGCTGGAGGAGCAAGACTTTTCACTTCTGGATCTCTGCGGGAGCAGAAGAAAGCAGGGGAGAGGTAAAGCAAAGCGGGAACATGCAAAGTGGTAACGTTTTGGGAGGGAGGGAGCCACCAGAAGCGGTGCAAGGACAGTAATACCCCAAAGGAAAGTGCCAGGTGGTTGTGGAGCTGCAATAACTTAGAGCCCAGTTAAAAACGCTTAAAAAGGGCATAAGGTTCTGAGGAGCAGCGAGTGGAAGGGGGTGGGCATAAGCACAAGCCTGAACCCACGCCCCTGGGAAGGACACCGCTCACCTCAAAGAGAGACCAGTGGGGGGCAGGGACCTGCTCCCCGCACCATTTTGTGGGCCTGGTGTGCGCACTCCTGAAAGCACCTTAGAGAGTCTGCTGGGTCCTCTAGCCCACACCACAGCTTGTGTCCATGTACAGTGCTCTCTAGATGGTGCACCACCAAAGGCAAGAACTGTGCTGCCTGCGGGTGGAGTAATATTGGCAAGAATCTGACCAAACCCCACCGCGGCCTAGAGCCCCTAGTGCAGGGGAGCACGCTTAGTCATGCAGAGCCTCCAAACTGCTGAGTGCGCGCTGCTTGGAAAAGGCAGCTGTGCTGGGAGATTAGCGGAGGGGAGGGTTCCTTCTGGTCCACCCAGAGGGGAGCAGACTGCGGCTTCTCTGTGACAGGGAGGTCTGGGTACAGACAGACAGATCCCCTCGCTCAGACTCTCTGAAAAGGAGAAAAAGCTACAAAAGGCCAAAAGCCTTCAGAGAGCTAGAGACTGAGAAACCGGGTTCCACAGAGCTCTGCCCCTTGACTGGGGGGCAGGGTGACTCAACCCAAGCAAGATTGACTGGAAAACAACTGGCCAGGCCCCTCCCCCAGAAGACAAGTA
>JAQQSY010001515.1:0-14315 GCA_028646535.1 Procyon lotor
GGGGAGGGTGGTGCTCACCTACAGCCAGTTCACCTAAGGGGCAGGCAGGGAAGCCGGGCCGGGCCAGCCCTGCGGCTCTCCGGCCGCAATTTCCCATCTTCTAGGAGAGAGTGTTGCAGGTGGGTCAGAGAAGGGGGGCCCGGGCTGTGGGGGCTCATCCCTGTGGTCTGACCAGGGGCTCATGAGACCAACGTTGGCAGACTACACTTGTGCAAAAAGGTTTTTATTTTAATAAGTAAAAATGGCTAAGCTTCCAAAAGTTCTTAAATAGGATTTCGGGGGGGGGGATGTCAAGAGGCCAGTGAGCAAGGAGAGAGCCTGGTGCCAGGCAGATGAGGGAGCAGCAGAATCCCTCGCCCCCAAGCCTCCAGGCAGCCATAAATACAGCCCAGCCCTCGGCAGGGGGGCCCTTGCTCCTCTGTGCAGCTGCAAACGCTATATACACATCCGGCACAGGGGCCAGGGCTGCCTCAGGGTGCCTGCCAGCTGCCCTGACCCCACGGTTCCTGTGCTTTCCAGGGGGCGCGTCTGGCAGGTGGGGGAGAGCCTGGCAAGGCCGGGCAAGAGGCCCACCGTCCCACCTCCTCCTGCCCTCCCCACAAGGGCTCCCCGAGAGCCCGGGGCTGCCGGGCGGAGAGGGCCGCCCCTGCCTTTTGCACCCACAGCCACGTGGTAAGAGACACCATTTCCTTCTGAACATGTTTTCTTATCTCTGAGCGGATGAGGCAGAAGGGCTGCCTCCACTCCGGCCTCTTGGGCTCCTGGCGCTATAGTAGAAGCAGGCCGGCCAGGCTGCAGGCCCCAGTCCCCGGGCTGGCAGGGTGGACGCGTCCGTCACACGGGCACGGGCCTCGACTTCCCTGCAGAAGCGGGGGGAGGTGCCGTCAGCCCGGAGGACGCCGACATGAGCGAGCTGGGCAGAAGCACACAGACGGCAGGCGGCAGCAGTACGGGCCCAGCCCTGAGCAGCCCTCTCCCCGGCGCAGCCCTGCACCCCGAGGTGGCCAGGCAGGCGGGTGGGCAGGCCCAGGCCACTGGCCCCACACTCACCTGGAGACTCTGCAGCCCCAGCCGTCAGGCTGAAATCAAAGCGACAGGTATCTCACTGGTGGGCTTGCCTGGGGTCCCCTTGGACCCGGGCCTTGTGAGGTCCCTCTGTGAGTGGGGCCACACAAGGGATCCCCACTGGATTCCAGTCCTGGGGTGGGCTCACTCCTCACCTTAGACATGGGTGGGCCCTGTCTCCCCCCAACATCACACCCCCCACCCCCCGGAGCCAAGGCCCAGGGCGGGGGTGCCCAGCCTGCCCTGGAAGAAATAGGCTTGAGTGCAGTCTCGGGACTACGTTTGGGGCTTTGAACCAGCAGCCCTGCTTGGAGCCCCAAGGGCTGGTTTCTCCTGACACCACCCCTCTCCAAGGGACCTTTGATGTCCCACCTGTAAAATGGGCCTAAGGCTGCCTGCCCTGACGCCTTCCAGGCCAGAAAAACTTGTAAAACAGATTCCGTGTGAGTTTTATAAACTTGAAAACAAAAAGTGCATTCAGGCAAAGGCAGTTCAGTGCTAGCCCTACCAGGGAGGGAGGCTCGCTGCCCCCACACACACTTGCCCACTCACCCAAGGGCTGCAGCTTCCTCCGGATGGAGCCCGAGCGGCTGGTGGTCCCAGAGCCGGGGGCGGAATGGGCTCGTGCTGAGGGCTGTGGGGTCTGGCAAGCTGGCTCCCACTGTGGGTGGCAGGGGCGAGCAGGTGCACGGGGCCGTGATGCCTTGGCTCCCCACCTCCACCGTGGTCTCCCCCATTCCCCTCCCCAGCCTCCTGAGACTGTTTGCTCATCTGCAAAATGGGCACGGCGAGGAGCCCCCCACCTAGTTACTTCCCGAATTACCCGAGACCATGTATGTGAGAAAGGGGGTGACTTACTCCTGAGCACCAGGTGCCGGCCTGCATCCCACACACCCCCAGCCAGCGGAGGATGGACTGCAGGTAGTTTTGCGGCCCAGAAGTACTTAGACTGAAGAGCCTCCTGGCCCGGGCACCTGGGTGGCTCAGTCGGTTAAGTGTCTGCCTTCGGCTTAGGTCATTTCAGGGTCCTGGGATTGAGCCCGGACTCAGGCTCCCTACTCAGCAGGGAGTCTGCCTCTCCCTCCCCCCGTACCCCTCCTCCCACCCCCATGCTCCTGCGCTCTCTCAAATAAAATCTTTAAAATAAATAGAGGCTTCTGGGGTCTGCCCCCACCACCCCCCCGGCATCTGCCCCACAGCCGTCCCCGATCCCAGACCCTCACTCCTGCCTGTGACCTGGATGTGCCCACCCAAGAGGCGTCTGGGGCAGTCACCGTACCTCCAGATGCTCCTGGCTGGACCAGGACCCGAGCTCTGCCCTGCGGGACCCGGGGCCCAGCTCCACGGAGCGCACTCTCTCAGCAAACTTCAGGGAGTATAGCGTCTCGCTGGTGTTCTTCTCCACGGGGGACACCTGGGGGACAGAGAGCTCATTCCCCACCCAGGCCAGCAGGCCTCCCCCTCAGAACCGGAAGGGGCCGTGTGTGCCCGGACCTCAGAGCTGCTGAGGACGAAGCTCCCTTCTCTGCCCCGCCTGGGGTAGCTGGGCCCCAGGGGACCGGGGTCCCCCACCCAGTCGCAGTGCTGGCTAAACCCCGCACCGACAGCCCGGCCCACCCGAGGGGCTCACCTGCACCACCATGAGCGTCTTGCTGTCCCCGCTGAGTGAGTCCTGCAGCAGGTAGGTGAGCTTGGAGTTGCGGAAGGGCACGTGGCCCTGGCGAGAGCGCAGGGCGGCAATGACATCCCCCAGGGCTGACAGCGACTTGTTGATGTGCTGTGCCTCCCGCAGCCGGCTGCCCTCTGCCCCAGACTTGCCCACGCGCTCTGAGCCAGCCAGGTCCACCAGGTTCAGCTTCCCTGCAGGGACGGCACCGGGCGGGTCAAGGCTGCCCCGCTGGGGGCGGCCGCCGGGGTCCTGTGGCGCGGCCGCCCGCTGCCCGCACTCACCCGTGGTGCGGAGGCCCGTGCTGCAGTCCACCCCGCGCACCGTCACGATGAGCAGGGCATGCGAGCGGGAGCTGTGCTCGTTCAGGTTGGTGAACTCGGTCGTGCGGTTCGTGTGGCCAAACTCAAACACCTGGTGGGGAGCAGGGAGGGCTCTGGCGTTGCCTCAACCCCGAGCACCCCTGGGAGGGGGTGTCCCCCAGCCCTGGGGGCCTGGCCCAGAGGGCATCGAAACCCACGTGGCCTGCTCCTGCTCCGCTTGGCCAGTGGGCAGGGGTCTCCCCAGCGTTTCCCGGTGCCCCCCCGCAGTCCCCCCAGACTTGCACCTTGTTGATGTCGTCCACACTCTGCACCTGGAACTCCGTCAGCCCCGGCACGTAGAGCTGCCCGCTGCCGTCTGGGCACAGCCGGATCTCCAGTTTCTCCTGAGGCTCCTGCCCCAGCAGGTCCCTGCGGGGACAGGCTAGACGGTCACTCCCTCCTCCCACTTCACCCTCTGCTTGTGCTGCACCCCACTACTCCCCTCCACCACCACCTGGCATGTTCTCCCACCACATCGTACCTTCAGGAAGCCTTTCTTAACCATTGGGCCAAGCCCCTCTCCCCTCCAGCTCCTCCCCTGCACTCAGTCTACTGAGGCGCAGAGACAATGTTCCCCAAAAGTCTCATGGTGGTGCTGCTCCTACCCTGACAGTGGCCGGGCCCCCCAAATCCCCACTCTCATCTCTCACCACCTGGCGTAGCCTACAGGGAGAAGAGGTGGACTTGGAGGGACAAGGAGCACCCGGGTCTGGTCTGGGTGCCGCAGGCGGAGTCAGAGCGAGCCCTCCTCCCTGCTGCCCACTGGTGTGGACCAAGGGCCTGAGGCCACCCCACCCCAAGCTGAAGCAGGACATGGGGCCCCAACTCCGCTCTTCATCCCGCACGGCCCTAGAGGACCACAGAGCCACCCCGGAGGCCTGTGCCCCATGCAAGGCCTCCCACCTGAGGACCTCGTTGTAGATCTCGGCCGCGCTGACCGTAATGGTGTACTCCCAGTCGGATGCCTTCTCCTGCACCTCGGAGAAGAGCAGCTGCAGGGCCCGCTGGTTGATGCCTGGGTTCTCAGGGGTCCCCTGGGGACAGAAGCAAGGCCCTGGTGAGCCAGGCCTCTCCCGGCCACAAGGGGTAAGCCGTGTAGATGCTCGTGTGGGGTCTGTGGTCCCCTCCCCCTCAGGCGACCACTCACAGGCCAGCCGCCCGGCCCAAAGCTTGGGCCTCAGTTTCCCCTTTTCCATGGCACTGGCCTGCCAGGACCAGCCTGAGACTTAGAGCAGAGGACTGAGTGAAGCACTGGCTGGTACACGAGAGCTGCTGAGCACCAGGCTCAGCACCATACCTGCTCCTGATTGGGGGGGGTCTGGAGGGGGCACTGTGAACCTATGATCTCCCTGCCACCGCCCAGACTGGGGCTCATGTCAGGGAGCCCATGAGCTGGGCTCTAGGGAGATGGAAAGGAGGCACAGGCACAGCCGCAAGTGACCTGGGGCTGGATGGGCTGGCCAGTCCTTCTAGAAAGAAAAGAAACCCGGAGTTCTCACCTGAGCTGTTGCCTCCCCTTATGTAGTACCCCCCACCTCCTTCCACTTCTGTGGCTCGGCCTCCTTGCCAGGCCTCAGTACCCCTAGCACGTTCCGGCCTTGTGGCCTCAGCCCTGTTGATTCCCGTGCCTGGAATGCTCTTCCCCACACGCCCCCACGGCTGGCTCCAATGTCACCTTCAAGGGAGGGGGCTTTATTTTCCCTCCAAAGGCCTAAGCCCTCCCTCACTGCTGATTCCTCACACGGGGCTTTAGGTTTCCTCCCTGGCCCCTGACAGGACACAGTCTGATTTGCTGTGGTCATAGCTGCGCCCGGCCCCGAGAATGGTGCCCAGTGTCCATGGGCCTTGGGAGGTATTGTTGGAGGAGAGATGCTCCTGGAGGGTCACCCCAACTCTGAGCACCCGACCCCCTCGCCGCGCCCACTCCTTGCTTGGCCTGCCCTCCACTAACTAGTCCCATCAATCCCAGAACTAGGGCAATAGCGGGGGCCACACTGGGAAGAAACAGCCTCCCCGAAAGGAGCCTGTCAAGCTCCTGGGACCGCCCTGTCCTCATCCCCTTCCAGAGAACCCCACAGCACCCCCTCAAGAGCCAGGAAAGGCTAACAAACCAAAGACACTCCCACCTTCTATTTTTATCTACAGTAGAGATTCTTCTCCTCTCAAGGCTGCCCTCTCCCACCACTCTGCACCAAGGGCGCTTGGCCGCAAGCAGGGAGATGCGTACCCCACGCCCGGGGCCCTTCAAGCAGAGACTGCCCTCGTTCATCCTAACACCCCAGAGCCCAGCACAGGGCAGCCATGCAGCAGGAGCCCAATCAGTGCATGGCGGCAAAAGGAAAGCCTGTCCTGAGAGACAGACAGCTGCTCTGGCCTCAACTCAGACGGAGATCACCCTGATGGCAGTTTGTTGGCAGCGCCCCCACTCCCACCAGGACCATCTCAGGTCCTCCTGGGCAAGGTGCCCCCTCTCCAGGCCTAGTGCCTAGTTGGGCCTAACAACTAGCAGCTCTGCTCCTGGGCCGCCCGAAACCTGAAGGCACGAGGGCAGCAAGGGGGTGGTCCCCACTGGCCGGACCCCTGCCCCCTGCACTGGGTACCCACCTCCATCGTGTATGTCTTGCCGGCACCTGTCTGGCCGTAAGCAAAGATGCAGACATTGAAGCCGTCGATGCAGGAGGTGATCAGGGCTTGCACCTCCTGGAACACCTGGGGAAGGGACGTGGGATGGAAATAACGAGCTGCGCCCCCCCACCCCCGCCCTCCGTGAGCCCCCCACCAGCTCCAAGTCGTGCCAGCTCCCCGGAGTGCACTCTCCCTCAGTGTAACACACCGCGTCTTGTTATGCGCAAGCAGCTCACTGTGGAGGAATTTACGAGTAACACGCCCCTTACAACAGACTGCAGGGGGCCATCGGGTTGCCAAGACCGAAGGGAAGACAGGGCAGTGCCCCCTGCCAGCCAGCGCCCCAGGAACGGCTGCCCGGCCCTGGAGCTCGGGGGCCCCCACCTCCAGCTTCTCCCACACCAAAGGAGAGCTCAGCAACATGAAGGCGGAGGCCGGCATGAGCCTGGCGCCTCCCGCAGCCTGTCTGTCTGCCCGCAGAGGATGGGGCAAAGGGGACGCCAACCACAGGGACAGGAGACCACAGGCACGACAGGCCTGGCCGGTCAGCCCCAGCAGAGGAGAGAGAAGAACGCTGCGGAGACCACGTGGCTCTCATGGGCTGAGAGCTCTAGAGGGCAGCGGGAGAGTCCTTGGAACACCTTTGGCTGGAGAAGCAGCGCCCGCCAGGGTCAGGTGGGTGGGCGTGGCTGAGTGTAGGAGGGGCTGAGTAAGTGGGCAAGAGAACGTGGATGGGCGGGGCCCTGAGTGGGCGGGGCCCTGTGGTGGGTGTGGGCCCCAGAGTGGGCGGGGCTGTAAGGGCGGGAGGAACCGCGGAGGTGCCACAGGCTGTCCTTGAATCTCCTCCCAGCAGAGGCTGCTCAAGCCTGTGTTAGCTTCCCACTCTCTTCTCACCTCCAGTGCAAGGAGCGAGGCATCCTAGCACCCCAAGCTTCTCCATCCTGTCTCTCCCTGTGTGCCCCCCACCACCACCCTCACACTGCTCTCTGCCTGCTTCCCTACAGGGCCACACTCACGTCCTGCTGTGATGCCCGCGGGGAGAAGACCTTGTCTAGCTCAAAGGATACGGGCTTTCCTTTGTGCAGCAGGTGGATGATAGAGTCATCGTCGGCATCAAAGGTCACAGCGTTGGAAGCATCAGGTCCTTCCCCATCCTCTTTGGTGACTGGCCGGACACGAGCAATCACCCGGATGTTCCCTGGATTGTGTGTGGGAGGAGAGAAAGGTACAAAGAGGCTGAGTCGAGATCAGACTGCCTCCCCACTGGCGTCCTTTGGTGTCCTGAACAGCCTGGTGGCTCAGGAACCCCTAGCCTTCTGAGCAAGGCCGCCCACAGTGCTCTATTATCACACCATCATGAATTCATGCATCAGTACACTTTCTTCCTGGGCAAACCGGCTGCGAGTGGGAGCCTCACATTGGGGACATGGAGGAAAGGTCAATTGTGGGGCTCAGGCACGCACCCAGTCTGAGTGAGACACCAAATGGGCACTCTATATCTCTGGACTTCAGTTTTCTCTATACCAAGAGGGGCATGGGTCCCAGTAAGCCAAGGGACTTGTTCTGTCCTTCTAAAGGGACTTCATGGATGCCCGGACAGGGCTTGGGAATCAGATGGGCAAACAGAACCAGAGAGCAGGTGGACGAGCAGCACACAGAATGGGGGTGGGCAACAAGGCAGCTCTGGGAGTCCCGGGGGCGTAGACTGTGCCATCCCCTTGCTTCAAGCCCTCCTGCGGGATTCTCAGTGTTCCCAGAAAGAACAAACTCCCCACGACAGCCAGCATGTCCCCACCTTCCCCTGTACACTCCAACCCACTATCCAGGCCTCAGCTGTGGCTTTGCCTCCTCCAGGAAGCCCTGCAACACCCCCAACTGTCCGACACAGAGAGGCTCTTAGAGCCCCTCCCCCGCCCCGGTAACAGGGGGCAGTGCCAGGGTTCTCTGGGTGCTTACAGATCACCGTCTGCTCCCCCAGCTGCAGTGACCCCTGTGAGGGCAGCAGGAGCATCTGGGGGCCCACGGCCACGTCTCAGTGTCTGGAACAGCACTGGCCAAAGCAGCACACACACCCTCCCCTGCCCCGGCCATTTGTGCCGTGAACAGGAGGTCTCGGGCTCCACCAGGCCCTCGGCCAGAACAAGCGGCCTTCAAGCCACCCAGCACCCAGGGCTTCCCTACCCTCGCCCTGGGGCCCGGGGGCGCCTGCCACAGGCACTGGGGGGACGGCTTCAGAGCTGGACGGATCCAAGTCCAGATCCAGGGTGGCCCATTCAGTAGCCCTGCAGGTTTGAGCCAGTTCGCTGACTCCTCTGGGCCCGGGTTCCCTCCTCTACAGAGAGCGGGAGCTCCAGGGTGTGAGGCTGGGCTGGGGCGCGGGGGCAGCGTCAGCTCCAAGCCCAGCGGGACCCCGGTGCCGGGGCGGCCCCAGCCTCCCCCGACCCGGCGGTTACCTTTCAGCCGCACGAGCTCATTGTGGCACTTCTTCCGCAGCTGCAGCTCCCGCCGGTACTTGCGCAGGAGCTCCTGGTTGTTGCTGTTGACCTCCTCGATGGCCTGGCCAATCTGGCAGGGGACACACAGCGCTCTGGGGGGGCCTGGCTCCACCGACCCGGACCGGCCCCCTTCCTGCCCCGGGCTGAGTACTTGATGTGCACCATCACCTGTCAACTCCTCCCAACAGCCCCTGCGCAGAGGCACCGCCACCCGGACCGTTTTACCAAGGAACGAACTGAGCCTCAGAAAGACTAAGCCAAGGGTTCAAGGTCACCCTGCTAACAAAGCAAACAGCCAGGATTCCGCCCTCCCTCTCAGGACTAGCACCTGACTCTAACACATCCAACTGGAGCTGATTTCAGCTCGACCCCTGAGCAGCTGGGGGACCTAACATAACCAGCTCGGTCACCACGTCTCATTCTCATCTGTTAATGAGGAAAATTTCACTTCTTTATAGGAAAACTTCACACTTCATAGGGGAAAGAAGCAAAATGCAGACCACGCATGCAATGTTCCCCTTTGTTGGGTAGAAGGGGTGTGTGTCTGTGCACCCAAATACATCCACAGGCTTTAGGGGCTCAGAATGCCCTGGGCGGGATTCTGACAGGCATCCGCCTCTGGGGAGCGCAGGCCAGGGCAGCAGAGTGGGGCCCTTCCTCTTCATCTGATGCCCTTCTGCCCAGCCTGAACTTTCTACCGTGTCCATGTGTTATTGACATAACTTTTCTACAGAAAAAGAACTATTTTCTATTCCCAAAATATATCAGCCTCTCTACCCTGCAGGGCTGTGCTACTGATTCAAGGAGCTGACAGCTATAAAAGGCTTAGCACGGAGGAGGCACTCAAGAGACTTTTCGAGAACAGCTTAAGAAAATTAAAACGAACCAATTTAAGAATATACATAGCATGTCTGAGATACAAGGATATACGCTGCATGCTTGGTTTAAAGAGTCATAATAAGTGCAGGTGCCTGGGTGGCTCAGTTGGTTAAGCATCTGACTCTTGATTTTGGCTCAGGTCATGATCTCAAGGTTGTGAGATCGAGCCCCCTGTTGGGACTTTGCTCTGGGCGTGGAGCCTGCTTAAGATTCTCTCTCTGCCCCTCTCCACCTCCCTCCCCACTCTAAAAAAATAAAATAAAAAATAGTCATAAGACAAATACCAAAATACCGGCCCCTGACTAGTCTGTCTGTCAGTCTGAGTGGGGGAGGACAGCTGCTGCCTGGGGGGCTGCATTTTGGAATGGTGCGCTGGGCTCCCAGGCCTCTCTGAGCCCACCCACCCCCATCCCCTCAGGCACGCGCTGCGCTCACCTCCGCCTTAACGCTCTTGAGGGCCTCCTGCAGGAGCAGGGGGAAGCCCCGCACCTGCCGCTTGAGCCCATTGTAGTCACTGGTGAGGGTCCTCAGTGCCGGCTGCAGCGTCAGCAGGTTGGTCCGGACACCTTGGGGGACGCGAGAGGTGCAAGGTGGTCAGGCTGAGGGGCTGCGGGAAGTGGGGTGGGGCAGGGCCCAGCCGGCCAGCTCACCTGCCAGGTTCTCGTGCACAGCCTTCATCTCCACCTGGGCTCTGGCAAAGGCCTCCTCGATGGCCCGGTTCTTGTCTTCCTCCAGGGACTGCATCTCCTCCAGCATCTGCCCGTGCGCCCGCTCCAGCTCAGACTCGTACATGGCGATCTGACGGCCCAGGCCAGAAGCTCAGTGTGGGGCTCAGGAGGGAGAGGGATGGGTGCACAAAGGAAGGCCCACGCCTTACCCCCGCATGCACGTGGGCGCACGGCACCCCCCACACGTCCGCACAAACACAGGAGAGGGGCAGATGGCCATCTTGTTCCCCGAAAAGCCTGTGAGCTCCATGCAGCTCCTTCCTTATCCCCAACACCCGCCTGGGTCCTAGCACCAAACACATGCACAAGCCACAGGCTCCAGGAGAGCAGGGGGAGCATTTGTTATGTAACAGCGACCAGGGCCCCTTTCTGGGAATGTGTGCTGGGCCCTGTGTGAAGACTCTCTTGGGATTATGTCCCTGAGCGCCCCCTGGAGGCGGGTTCCATGAGCGCATCATTCTACGGATGAGGAAACAGAGATGTAGACAAACCTTGGCCTTGGTCCTACAGGCAGCAGCTGGCAGGAGGGACCGGAACCCAGGTCTGTGGCCCCCCCAAGGGCTGACCCGATGCAATGTCCTGACGGCCTGCCTCTGGCTTTCCAGCTGGGCACACCCCTGCTCTCCCCGAGCCCCGAGCACCCCCCAGCAGCCTGCGCACCTGTGCCCGGAGCTGTGCGGTCAGCTGGTGCGAGCTCTGCAGCTGCTGCTCCATCTCCTTCAGCACCTGCCTCTGCATGGCCACCTGCTCCTGTAGGTGCTGGTTCCGGGCCTGGGACTCGCTGAGGGCCTGCTTGGTCTTGGATGACTCCACCTCTACGGTCCTGATGACATACTGGGAGGGCAGGGAGGGACAGACGCGTGGAGGTGCGAGGGTGCCTCGGCCTCACCCCGGGGGGGGCCCGAGACTCAGCTGACCTTGAGGGGGGACCCTCAGGGACATCCCACCCAGAGTGCCCAGAGAAAAACTAGAAGAGCTTTAAGGTCCTGGCTTTCCAGGACGCCGCGGGGCCTCTGGGAATCCTCTCACTTCAGAAGCCCAGCAAGAGCCTGGCTGTGGCCCCAGCCTGGGCACAGAATAGACAAGAAGGGCCCACACGAGGGCAGAATCTCGTGATGCCCACACCTATGCCTGGCAGGCGCGGGCACGTCAATCCTCAGGGGCCAGATGCCTACTAGGTGCCTGGCCCCGGCCAGCAAGAAGGGGGGGGGGGGCAAGAGGGAGCACAGACCCGGACTGATTCCTCCGACCACCCGCCCCTACTCATTCACCAAGACGAGCCCTGCCCCGGGCACCAGTGGCCCAGACAGCAAGGGCCCCGCCCATGGCCACGGCCAGAGGCTCACCTTGATGGGTGGCGACTGGGCCCGCAGGCTAGCGATGGTCTCGTGGCTGTCTCGCAGGCGCCGGCTCAGCCGCTCCTCCTCCTGCGCCTTCTCGGCCAGGCAGTCCTTGAGCCGGAGCTCGACCTCGGCCAGCCGGTCGGTCTTCTGCTGCACCTCCAGGTTCAGCTCGGACAGCATGCCTTTGTTCTCGGCCACCTCCAGCTGTAGCTGCGACAGCTTGTCCCGGAGCTGGGCGCTCTCCTGCAGGCAGCGGAGCAGGGGCCGGGACAAGTGTGCAACAGACAGAGGGAAGGGCAGACAGCAGGCAGGGCTCATGGTGAGGAACCGAGGTCGCCTCTAGGGGCCCAGCCCGCCAGGCCAGGGGCAGCTGGGGCCGGGCCCGCCCACTCACCTGGCTGTGCTCGCAGCCCGAGCAGGGGGCCGCTGGCTTGGCCCGCAGCTCCTGCAGCTCAGCCTCGAAGCGCCGCATCTCCTGCCTCAGCCGCTCATTCTCCGCCACCAGCAGGTCCCGGTGCTTCTCCAAGTCCGTGCCCCCCTGCAGAGAGCCGGAGCACAGGGGGCGCATGGGGCCTGGGCGGACGGGGAAGCAGAGAGCCGGGAGGCTGGGGGGCGCAGGGTGGTGGACAAGGGCAGGGGAGAGAGCAGGAGAGGAAGAAAAAGAAAGGTGGGCGAGGGAGGGAAGAGGGCAGGAGCTCAAGAGGGACATAAGGTGAAGACAGGAGAGAAGGGGAGCCAGAGGGACAGCCTGCACCCGCCCCTCTCATTCTATTTTCCCGAGTGTGAAAGTAACACGAAAGTCGTATTTATACACAGCGTTCACACTCCTCTTTTACATCAGCAGATGAGAATTAACCTCCCTCCCTTTGGGGGTCACACGGCCTCTGAGGGCCTAGTGAGTGGCGACAAGTATTCGGGGAGCATCGCCCCGAGGCCGGCTGGACGTGAGGGCTCGGCAGAGATGGGGCCCCACACCCCACCTGGAAGGGTCCGTCTGCCCAAGGCCAGGCCAGCCCCCGCAGCCCCCACCTCAGGACGGCAGTGCTGAGCCTCACCAGCTCTGAGCGAAGGCGGCTCACTTCCTGGGCCTGGCTGATGAGCTTCTCCTTCAGGTTTTCCACCTGCCGGCACAAAGCCCCGGTCGTGGTGAGCCTTGTTCCGCACCTGCAGCCACATCCGGGCCTGATCTCTCAGCCCCCTGCCCTCAAGCATGTGACCAAGCATCAGGGCACACCTGCGAGACACAAACTCCGGCCCCGTCCCAACCGCCTTTAGCCCCCTCACCCGCCCCAAGACCCGGGGGCGCCCAGGCTCTCAGGGAAGTCGGGGGAGCAAGCACAGCAGAGGTGACCCCTGCGCCACTCACAGCCCACGCCAGACTCGGGAGGCTGACCCTCGGGGACCCCTGCCTTCCACCATCCCTAGCCGTGGTCTCTGCTTAGGTATTTATATAAAATATAAAATGTGATTTTATATTCTTTCATTATAAATTTATTATATTTTAATAAGCTTAATAAATGATATTCTATTCTTTTATTATAAATTTATTATAAAGTATTCTTTTATTATAACATATAAATTTATATTTATAAAATAGAAAATATAATTTTATATTCTTTTTTCTTAAAAGGGCTCCCAAATTGTATAAACTCCAGACACCATAAAACCTAAATCGGTCCTTGCCCAGAACCTAGATTCTTCCATTCAAGGGGTTCCTGGCAAGTCAGCCTGTGGAGACAGGTCTCCCAGGGACCAGGGTGCATCTCAGACCTCTGTCCCCCCAGCTCCCAGTCTGCCTTGCTGGAGAGCTGGGGCCAGCAGAGGAGGGGTGCACACCCCGTCAGGAGGCAAGGGTGGCCTGGCTCGGCCAGAGCCCGGGGCAGGGGAAGCCAGCTCTGAGAGAGCACATCCCAGGACGGCAGCCCTCCCCTAGAGCTGTCCTCTGCTGACCGCCCTCCCTGCAGGCCCCAGACCCCGACTCCGCTCAGCCCCCTCCAGGAACCTCTCAGGAAGTAACCTAAAAACAGCCGAATACTTTGGCACCAGTGTTCCTCAGAGCATGTCTGGAAGTCTTCTTCCAGAACATTCTGTGATGTCTGCACCTCATCTTGAGAAGGCCCAGGGAGTCAGACTCACTCTGTGGGGAGCTAGGAGGTGGGTTTTACCCCAGCCATGAGGCACTGGGTTCTAGGCGACAGCTGACAAAGTCTGCTGCCCGCGGGGGCAGGGCCAGCCAGGTATGGCGAGTGAGAGTGTGACACAGCTCCCCATTTTACACAGCTGAGATGTCATCCTCCGTCTGTGGCGGGGGTGGGGGGCACGCGGGTAGGGGGAGAGGGCGGCCTCTGTTCCTCCCAGCTGAGCCGCATCTCTGCCCACACCAGCGCCCCTTTCTGTTGAGAGCTTGGCACGAGCGAGGGACCATGGGCAGAAGTCCCCCTGTCTTTCCTGAGCCTCCAAGCTGGGAGTAACCTCAATACCCAGCATCAGGGGGATGCTCAGGTAAGTCACGGCAAGTGCTCGCGCCGACTGCTACAGTTACGGCGGTCTGTCTGAAGTTTTGACCTGGAGGAGGACTCCTCAACATACTAGATCAAAAATGCGAACACAAAATTGTGAATGGACACCAAAAAGTGGAGGTCTCTGGACTGTGGAATTACGCCCAACAAACTGCTTTCAGGCAATTTTTAAGTCTCAAATAATATGTATTCCTCTCACACTCCCCCATCCTGAAATAAGCGTGTCTGCCTCCCTGAAAGGTTGGGGTGCCCCCACCCCCCTTCCTTCTCTTGGAAATTGCCCCACGAAGACGCACTTGCACGGAGCAGGTGCCCAGACAGGCCACTTCCTCAGCGCCGAGTGGCCGTGCGCTGACCTCACGTGTCCCTACCACCGCTGGCACTCAGACACAGATGCGGCAAAACGGGGTTCTCCAGTGCTTGCTCAGGGGGCCAGGAGGCCCGCCCGCCGCCTGCCTGCAGCCCAGGCTGCTGCTCCCTTCTTGCATCACAATCAGAACTCTGGGTGCTCCCGGGCTCTGCCTGGAATCCCTGAGGGGTGCCCCAAAAGGAAGGGGCTGCAATAGGCTGGGGGTGTGGGGGGGGTGGTTGAGGAGGAGGCTGTCAATGACTCTTTTCGTCAGAGATGTCAGT
>JAQQSY010001516.1:0-14314 GCA_028646535.1 Procyon lotor
TGTCCCATAGGTTTTGCATCGATGTGTCTTCATTCACCTTGGTCTCCATGAATTGTTTAAGCTCATCCTTGATTTCCTGGTTGATCTCAGCATTCTTGAGCAGGTTGGTCTTTAGCCTCTAAGTGTTTGAATTCCTTCCAAACTTCTTCTTGTGGTTGAGTTCCAGTTTCAGAGAATTGTGGTCTGAGAAAATGCAGGGAATCATCTCAATCTTTTGGTATCAGTTGAGTCCTGATTTGTGGCCCAGTATGTGGTCTATTCTGGAGAAAGTTCCATGTGCACTCGAGAAAAATGAGTATTCTGTTTTTTAGGGTGGAATGTTCTGTATATATCTATGAGGTCCATCTGGTCCAATGTGTCATTCAAAGATCTTGTTTATTATTGATTTTCTGTTGAGATGATCTGTTACTGAGTGGTGTATTAAGGTCTCCTACTACGATTGTATTCCTATCAATGTGACTCTTTATTTTGATTAACAGTTGGTTTGTGTAGTTGGCTGCTCCACAACTATATTGGGGGTATAAATGTTGCTGCTCCACAACTATATTGGGGGTATAAATGTTTACAATTGTTAGATCTTCTTGGAGGATAGACCCCTTCAAAATGATGTAATGTCCTTCTTTATCTCTGACTACAGTTTTAGCTGAAAATCTAATCTGATAGGAGAATTGCTACCCCAGCTTTCTTTTCAGGCCCATTGTCATGAAAGATGGTTCTCCATCCTTTCACTTTCAGTCTGGATGTATCTTTTGGTTCCAAATGTGTCTCTTGTAGACAGCATTTGGACGGGTCCTGCCATTTTATCCATTCTGCAACCCTGTGCCGTTTTATGGGAGCGTTTAGGCCATTCACGTTGAGAATGATTATTGAAAGATAACTGTTTATTGACATCATGTTGCCTGTGTAGTCATTGTTTCTACTGATTGTAAATTTCTGTTCTAAGTCACTCATGGGTTCTCTCTACCTTTATAGAACCCCCTTTAGTATTTCCTGGAGTGCGGGTTTCTTGGTCACATACTCTTTTAATCCTTGCCGATCTTGGAAGCTCTTTATCTCTCCATCCATTTTGAATGACAACCTTGCTGGATAAAGTATTCTTGGCTGCATGTTCTTCTCATTTAGTTTCCTGAATATGTCTTGCCAGCGCTTGCCAGGTTTCTGTGGACAGGTCTGACATTATTCTAATCAGTCTTCCTCAGTATGTAAGGGATCTCTTCCCCCTAGCTGCTCTCAGGACCTCTTGTCTAAAGTTATAATTTGCAAATTTTACTATGATATGTCTCACTGTATTTCTAGACTCGTTGATCTTGGCAGGTGTCCTTTCTGCCTCTAGGACACGAACCCTTGTTCCATTCCCCAGTTTGGGGAAATTTTCATTCAGAATTTGGTCAGCTGTATCTTCCAGTCTTCTGTCTTTCTCTACCCCCTCTGGGATTCCAATAATTCTGACGTTGGAACGTTTCATGGTGTCATTTATTTCCCTAAGTCTCTTCTCATGACTCCTGAGCAGTTTGCTCCAGCTGTCTTCCTGCCCTTTCTTCTCTACCATTTTATCCTCTAGATCACTAATTCTATCCTCTGTCTCAGTAACTCTAGCTGTTAAACTATTTAGATTGGATTGGATCTCATTGATAGCTATAGCTATCGGCTATACTGGTTCTCATTTCTGCCCTTAGAGATTCTATATTGTCATTGATCTAACCATTCCCTGGATAATTGTCAGCCTGAATTCCCTTTCTGACATACAGTTTATGTCCATGTCTAATAGTTCTGAGGGAGAGTGCACAGTCTCTGGGTTTTTTTCCTCTGTTGGTTGTTCCTTCTTCTCGTCATTTTGATGAGAAGTGGTTGAGAGGATGTATAGTTGGATATTTTGCCCACGGTCCAGGCAGGGTGCACTCTAGAAGGTTTAGGAGCAATTGAGATTCAACACCAAAAAGAAAGAATAAGGATAAAGAAGATAGAAACAGAAAAAGAGGAGATCCCAGCCAGAATGGGCCCCAACAATAAGATTTATGAAGTATGTAGACCATCACAAACAAACATATAGACTGAGAAAAGTAGATGACAAGAAATAAAAGAACCTAGTCAGAATGAACCCCAGGAATGAGATTTTATATAATACCAGAACAAAAGCAAATAGGTAGAAATACTGACAGAAGGATAACTGGGAGGGTGGTTATAACTCCTCGTGTGCTAGGAAGGTTATTCAGGTTTTCTGGGTTTATTGTTGTATTAAGCCTCTAGTTATAATGTTACGTAGTTTAAAAAAATTAAAAGCAAAAAACAAAATCAAACGAAGAATGTGAAAACAAGTGAATTAAAAAAATATAGAATAGAAAAGAAAAAAAAATTTGTATCTATGAAATATACAGGTTTGTGGGTATTATCAGGCACTTAATATATTGATTTCCCCTAATGTTGGGGATTTAGTCTTATGGTGACCCTGTGGTTATAGGCTTTTTGGTTTTTTTTTGACTTGTCTTCTGGGGGAGGGGCCTGGCTAGTTGTTTTCCGGTCAATCTTGCTTGAGTTGAGACACCCTGCCCCCCAATCAAGGTGCAGAGCTCTATGGAACCCAGTTTCTCAGTCTTTAGCTTCCTTAGCTTTTGGCCTTTTATAGCTTTTTCTCCTTTTTAGATTCTAAGTGAGGAATCTGCCTGTCTGTACCCAGACCTCCCCGTCACAGAGAAGCCACAGTCTGCTCCCCTCTGGGTTGTCCAGAAGGGACACTCCCCCCCCAAATCTCCCAGCGCAGCCTGTCTCAGGTGGCGTGTACTCAGCAGTTTGGCGACTCAGCGTGCTCCCCTGCTCTGGGGGCTCCAGGCTCTAGTGGGGTGTGGCCAGATTCTTGCCAAGATTACTGCACCTTGGCTGAGCAGTTCTTGCCTTCTGTGGTGCATCGTCTAGAGAGTGCTGTAAGCGGAGAAAAGTTGTGGGCTCTGGGACCACAGCAGACTCTCTAAGGGCTTTCAGGAGCATGCGCACCCTGCCCACAAAATTGTGTGGGGAGCGGAAAACTGCAGGTTCGGAGTCATGGACTGGTCTCCCCCAACTAGTCTCTCTTTGAGGCGAGTGGTATCCTTCCTGGGAGCATGGGCCCAGGCCTGTGCCTATGACCACCCCCTTCCACTTGCTGTTCCTCATGAGAACATAAGAACCTTATGTTCTTTTTAAGTGTTTTTAACCGGGCTCTAAGTTATTGCTGTTCCACAACCACCTGGCGCTTTCCTTTGGGGTATTACAGTCCTTGCACCACTTCTGGTGGCTCTCTCCCCCTTTTGTTTATCTTCCAATACCGTTTTGAGTGTTCCCTCTTTGCTTTACCTCTCTTCTGCTGTCTTCTGCTCCCGTAGAGATCCAGAAGTGAAAATCTTGCTCCTTAGGCTGATTTCATGGGTGTTCAGCGTCGTCTGGCAGATATCCAGCTCTCTTTTGGGGACAGGATCTCCTACCTTTCCACCATCTTACCCTCATCTTCACATACTTAAAAGAAGATATTTCATATTAAAGAAAAGAGAAGTGTACTTTACCAAGGTCACATGTTATACATATGCATTTTCATCTTTGTGAAGGTGTACACTCTTACCTCCTTTTGACACACTTTAACTGATATCTTGGGTATGCAAACTAACTAGCAATCTCATTAGAACTTCTGTCAACATAAGTAATGAGAAAGTAAGTTAGCGTATGGCTGTTGCCAAGTTCTTAAGCATAGAGACAATAGGAAAAGTCTTATAGTTTGGAGGGTTACAAAAGGCTAAAGGCAGTTCTTAGAGGAAGTACACAAAGTTTCATTTTAGAAATTTTGGAAAAAAATACATGCCATTTGTTAAGCAATCATGTTGGTAGGAGGCAATTTTCAATAGGCAAAGAGAGCTTACATACCAGGCTTGTCTTGAGCAGCAGCAAGGTAAATGCGTTCCTGTGCCTGCCCACCAAATCTGGAAAGTTTATAAAGAGGCCTTAACTGGATTCAGTCATGTGTAACATGCAGATGTTCTCAACACCATGTCACTATCTCAAAATTGGCTCAAGTTTAGGTTATGTCCTTGGAGCAGCCTCTGAGAGTGGGATAGGCAAGAGGAACCTACATTCCAAGAATAGGGAAGGGGGTGAGGAGCCTCAGAGTGCCCAGTCCAGCTTATGGGTCAACTGGAAGTCACCACTTTTCAATGATGTTCCCCAACAAGTGTACTTGGTTATACAGGTGGAAGTAGCAGGGAAACAGGTAATCAGGTTCATTTAGATCAACTAATCATACAAAAATGCTGTATTTACCCAAGATACATTTGGCTATGTGTTGCTGACATGCATACTTTGCTCATCTCATCATCACATCAGTTAGACACAGCAAAAACCAGATCAGGTTTTCACACTTGTAAACACTTTCTACAGAGTCTTTGGTACCTGGATTGACTTTCCCAAACAACTGTTTACCAAAAAGGTCATCAATCCAGTTGACAGTCAACAAGACTTCTAATTTCAGGCAGTTACAACCCTGATTTTCATCTAGTGTATTCACAATGGGGGGCATACAGTGGGAGGTACACAGTTATGAAGTCAGTGGCTTCAGGTAATGTAATGGTCTCCACAGATACTAAAATTTAGGAAGAAACCTCGATTTGCTTGCAGCCCTACTTAAGTCACTACTTACACTGCCCTTTCCTATGCACAGTACTTCTGCGCATAGTAAAAAAAAAAAACATCTAGAAACATCCCTGAGCAACATGGCTTCACTGGGCAATTTGTTAAAGTGCAAATTCTCAGATATCTTCAATAAGAAACTCTGGGGTGGAGACCTGCAATATGTTTTAACAAGTTTTGCAGGGAATTCTGATGCAAGCGCAGGTTTGAGAACCCTAATCTAAGAGATCTGGGCAATAAATCACTTCCTTAATGCCTTGTGGTACTAAGTGAAGTAAGATTTTGTAGGATGCTTGGCATAAATGTGCTCCAGAACATTTGCTCCCCTGAATAGAATCTGGGGAGAGTTTATGTACTGCGCTGTTATTGTGATAAGCTACATTCACACTTTGTGAGTCTGTGGATTTTTTTCCTGAGATTGGCTTGGACCCCAGTCACCACTGTCTACCCACCCTATGATTCACTGTGAAGTCAGCTGGAGTCACTATAAGAAAGTACAAACCAACCCTGCTTCATTTAGCAGTCCCCTCTGCCCCTGTGTGTCTTACCCACAGAGGTAGAGGACTTCTCCTAAGCAGTGTGATCTGGTTTCCTCCACGGTCACTTCAGCCACAGTCAGTCACATCCCACAATGACTCTCTGCCACATGTTCCAGCATGTGTCCAAGCCTCGGTTTCAAGGAGTGAGGCATAGAGACTTCTAAGTGTGGGGGACATTGGGCTCACTCAATTACTGCCAGAGAGGCCGGTGCAGCAGGAAACCAACAGGAAACCAAAAAAGACAGGTGCCCCTGTCTTTGCTTTTCAAGCACTTTCAATAAGCTATATTAGGTACCATCCTTGAGTACCAGCTGTGCATTATCCACAATTTTTCTTTTGGGTTCCCTCAAGTGGGAAGCAGATCCAACAGGGAGACAACTTCCAAGGTTGTCATAAAATGTGCACTTTTCTTTCCATCTCCTGTAACTTCCAAGCAGTTGTCTTGAAGTTATTTATTGACCCCTTTATCTTACCAATGCGAGAATGGTAGGAATTTGGGGAAAGGCAGAGACTCAGGCAATTGGGAACTTGTGATGTGGATATCAGGCACTTCCTTCTATAAGTAAATGTTATTTTCTACATTCCAGCCCTCCAGCCTATCCCTGCTCTTTGTCCTTTCCTTGTTAGTCAGCCTTTTCCTAGTCTCCTCCTTCTTCATTAGCAGCTCCAAAGGAATGAAGAGTTTGGATTCAAACTAGAATAATTTTGAGTTGCTCACTTGTTGTATCTCCCTTTCTTTATCTTCTTAGAAAGCCTGAAAAGTGATATCTTCTTTCTTGCCAGATTTTGTCCGGTATATTGGTGGACTTGACTAAGAGTCACTGGGGGAACAGCTAGCTCAATAAGGGAGAAGAGAATTAGTCTTGGTTCATTGCCTCCACCTGTCAACCTGCACACTGGTCCCAAACTGCTAGATTTCTCAGTGAACCTCTAATTCAGCATGGCTCAGAGAGTTGGACATTTCAGGCAGCCTTTTGCTTCTTTTTCCATAGAAATCTCCAAACCAAAACAGACATCTCCTCCCTAAGAATTACTTGTTATGTCTCAGAAAAAGGAAATAAAGAGTTCCAGCCTGGGTGCCTGTTAAGGATCTGCTTTCAGCTCAGGTGATGATCCCAGGGTCCTGGGATTAAGTCTCCCATCAAGCTCATTGCTCAGTGGGGAGTCTGCTTCTCCCTCTCTGCTTGTTTCTTTGCTTGTTGTGCTCTCTCTCAAATAAATACAAATTTAAAAAAAAAAGAGTTCTGGCCTTTGGTTCCTTTGAGCCAAAGATTTTGTGAAGGAACACCTTTTGGGAAGAAATCTAGTTTTTAATAGTAGATGCTAGGACTCTTTAAAATTTTTTTCAAAGATTTTATTTATTTGTCAGAGAGAGTGAGAGAGAGCAAGCACAAGCAGGGGGAGTGGCAGCCCAATGAGGGACTAAGTCCCAGGAACAGAGCTGAAGGCAGACGCTTAACTGACTGAGCCACCCCAGAGTCCTGATTCTAGGATTTTTATAAGCATATTGGGTCTTGCTTCCAAAAATCTGGCAAGCCCTAGAGTCTCCATAACTTCCTCTCACCCCATCCTGTACCACTTTTGATAACGGCCCCTCCTCTGTTGAAGTGAGAATATTACATGAAAGCAGTAAACACAGAAGGGTATAAATGGGATGTGTTTATAAATGGGTAAACTAGATGTTACCCATGTACACCCATCACTGTCCAGGTGCCCCGTTGCAAAAAAGCTGGAGATCCCTGAGGCAAAAAGAAGAATCACTGCATGTAGAGCAAGAGCGTACCACCATTGGGGGAAGATTTGGGCAGAAGGTAGACTACAGAAGTAATTTGCCTTAGTTCATAGAACATTAGAGATGTTCGAAAGGCAAGATTTCACACTAATGTTAGCTCTATACTCAAGACAATTCAGCATAGAGATAACAGGTTATTAAGCGTGGCATATCGCCAATTCCCAGATCAAAATTGTTTTGGTTTTGGTCATAATTTTTTTACCTTTTTCCAGAGTTTTTGATAGATATCCTCTTGTTCACTGACCACTCTTTGAGGAATAAGAGAAGCTTCAAAATACCTCACAACAAGCAAAGCTCATCAAAGGAAAAAAAAAAAAGACCATACCATACTTTCCCATTCAAGAAAGCAGCTATGCATTGTGAGCATTGAAATGATTAAAGAAAAAGGGGATGGGAGTTCTGTACTCAGTCTCCTCCTACCCAAACACAAAAAGAGCCTTGTCAGCTAGAATCTCTGTAGAGCCTCTGGATTTCACCTCATGCACCACATCAAAAGCCCTTTGTAAGGCTGCAGCCCCTTCCTGTGCAGTCATTGGGGAGTCTTCCCATTTCTGGATTCAAGCTTTGCATGGGATCCCTCTCCCCAGGCATGACCTCTCTATATGAACCTGTTCAAAGAACTTGTTTCCTTGGAGTCTCTGCCCACTTATGCCTAACCAACCTCAAGACTAGCAGGTTCTGGCTCATCCTTCCTCTTACACCACCTTCCCGCCTTTTAGCTGAGTCAGTTCAGCTGAATGTGTGACAATGTGGAGCTTGTTAATAATTTGGTGTTAGATGAATGCTGAGTCCATCGTCCCTTTTCTCCTTCTTTCAGTGTTGATATCCATACAATTGAATTGTGTTCCATAGTTTAATATTGAAATTCTCATAGAGGCAATGGACTGATTTCTACTTGTTATAAACAATTTCATGTAAACACCTAAAAACAAATCTTATCAAATACTTTAGAACACAGAAGAGAACCAAATATGAGTTTAAAATTATGATGAAATTATGCTTTTACTTTTGAAATGTAGCTTTGATAGGTGAAATGAATGTTTTAATCCATAGGTGTAAAGCAAACACCTGTATGACCACCATCAGGGGCCAATAAAGGGGACATTGCTTGATAATGAGATGCTTTGCCATGCCTATCCTTTCTTGCCTTTTGTAACAACCATTTGTTGTTTCCTTTATAGTTTTGCCCCCTGTTAAGAATACAGCTATTTTTAAATGATCTAGTAGAGTTTTGGGTCTCTTTGAACTTTATTTAAATGGGTCTTATTGTATGATTTTTTTGGTCTTCTTCCTTTCCTCCGATTTTATGTTGCCAATATTCAGCCATTGCTTCAGTCACGATCATTGCTGCATAATATTTCATTGTATTAATGTATCTCGACTTACCTATTTTTATTGTTGATGTGCATTTGGCTTGCATCCAGGTTTTGACTACCATAAAAATGTTGCCATGGATATTCTTTTTATGTGTATCCTGATGCATATGTCAACAAATTTCTTTAGCGTCCCAGAGTGAAAATCCTGGCTCAAAGGGTATATCTCTCTTCTACATTATTAGATAAAGCTGGATTCCAATAGTTGTGAACATACAAAGTGGTTGTTCCAGTGTTCATTCACACATGGAGAATATGAGAATTTCCATCACAACATATGTTCAACAACATTTAGAATTACAAGACTTTCCACATATTTTAGATTTTTAATTTTATTTTTATTTTTTAAGACTTTCCATGTTTGCCAATCTGGTTGGTCTACAATGGTATCCTATTGAGATTTTAGTCTCCTTGATTATTAATAAATTTTGCTCCTTTCTCCCCTAATTATTAACTATTTGGATATTCTCTTTTTTGCTGTGCTTATTCAGATCTTTTGGTTTCTAAAAAAAAAATTCTTCAGGCTCATAACTATTCTTTAAAAACTAATTTTTATTTTTTTAGAGCAATTTTAGGTTCATAACAATATTGAGCAGAAGATACAGCTATCTCCCATATGCCCCTCGCCCCCACACATGCATAGTCTCCACCATTATCAACATTCCCTTAAAGTGGTACATTTGTTATAGTTGATGAACCTACATTAACATCAGCATTAACACCAAATTCATAATTTACTTTAGAGTTTATTTTTGTACATTCTATGGGTTTGGACAAATTTATAATGACACGTAGCCTTTTTAATAACTGTTTGTAGGAGTTCTTTATGTATTCTGAATTTGAGTTTTATGACTGACTGCCTTGCCTTTTCACTTATGGTGTCTTTTGATAAACAAAAGTTGTTAAATTTAATGTAGTGAATTTATTAAGCTTTTCCTTAAACTCAATGTTCTTTGTTTAAAAAATATTTTCCTGCCCACAGGTCAGGACAATATTCTACATTATCCTCTGAAAGTGTAGGTTTGCCTCTTACATTTCAGTTTATGTTCCAGGTTTCAACGTCATTTTTCCCCATATGAATACTCAGTTGTTTTAGCACCATTTATTGCAAAAATCATCCTTACCCCAGTATTATGCAATGCACTTTCATTATAAATAATGTCCTCATATTTGAGACTCTATTTCTAGGCTCTGTATTTTTTTCCATTGGTTCATTTGTCTAGTCCTGTATCAATATCACTTTCTTCATTACTACAGTTTTTTAAAAAGAATTGGTATCTGGTGGAGCAAGTCCTCCAATCATATGCTTCTGCTTAAGCCCGTTTTGGATCTTCTTGGCTTTTACATTTTCATGTATTTTACAAGATCATTTACCAAATGCTTTCTCTGTTGAAATGATCATGTCATTTTTCTCCTTTAATCTATTACTGTGATGAGTTAAGTTAATTTACTTTCAAATATTAAAACATACTTGCATTCCTGGGATAACCTCAACTTGGTCATGGTGTAATATCACTTTCATATATTCATTAATTTTTGTTGCCTTTATTTTTTTTGAGTTTTTGTATTTATGTTCATGAATAAGGTTGCCTTATACATTTTGTCACATAGTTCTTTTGTAAAAAAAAACAAACAAAAAAATAAAATAAAAAAGATCTTATTTATTTATTTGAGAGAGAGAGAGCATGCGTAAGTGTGGGGAGGGGCAGAAAGAGAGGGAGAAGCAGGTTCCATACTGAACAGGGAACCCAACAAGGGGTTCAGTCCCAGAACCCTGGTATCATGACCTGAGCCAAGGCAGATGCTTAACTAAGCCATGCAAGTGCTTCTTTTTCTGACATAGTTCTTGCCAGGTTTTGATGTCAAGGTTATGCTTGCCTCATAAAATGATTTGGCATTTTCTTCTTTTCTATGTACTCTGGAATAGTTATATCCTCCCTAAATGTCTTGCTGGGCACTTCTGAGTCTGGAGTTTTCTGTGGGGAAAGAGGCAGGTGTTTATTTTTTGTCTGTCTGTCTGTCTGTGTGTCTATCTGTTTGTTTTTACCACTGAGTCCATTTCTTTAGTGGTCTTAGAACTATTCAAGTTTTCTACTTATTGCTGGGAAGGTAATTTACTTTTTCTAGCAATTTGTCCATTTGATCCAGATGATATGAACCTGGCTGGGCCACATTCCTAGGTGATGGCTGTGTCATTCTTGCCCTGAAGATAGAGCCCATGTATGTCATGATTTAGTGAAAAGTTTTGGGAATAGATTCTAGGCTGGAAACAACCAAGACTTCTATTTGCTAGTCTCTCCACCTGCACCTTGGCTACTGTGTTCACACTAGCTTCAGTGTTCAGATTCTTCAGGACATTTCTAAATTCTGTGATATTACCTTTTTTTTTTTTTTTTTTTTTAAACTGTAGCTGGATATCTTTCCTGTCTCTTCTGCCTGCATTATTTCAGCTCAATATTTCAGTCTATCCAAATGCTAGCCATTCTTGAGGACGTCTCCCCCTGGGAATCCTCTGATCTTCCAAATCTGTTATGTACCTACTTTATTCTGTATTGTATCCAGTGGTTGCTTGGATATTGGTTTCTTTCTCTCTAAACTATAGTTTACTTGCAGGTATCTTTTTATTCATCTTAGTACTTACTACACAGTCTAGCACTGGCTTTAGTAGCACTTCATAAATACTGGTTGTATAAATGAAGTTAGTCATGAAGAAATTTTCCAATTTTCTTTATTTAATGAAGAAGGAAATTAAAATATAAAACATATTCTTAGTGTTATTGTTAATATTTTAATTTTTCACCTTGTGATTGACGAAAATGGCATCTTCTATTTCTTTTTTTTTTTAAGATTTTTTATTTATTTGACAGAGAGAGAGAGAGATCACAAGTAGGCAAAGAGGCAGAGACAGAGGGGGAAGCAGGCTCCCTGCTGAGCAGAGAGCCTGATGTGGGGCTCAATCCCAGAACCTGAGCCGAAAGCAGTGGCTTTAACCCACTGAGCCACCCAGGTGCCCCAGCATCTCCTATTTCTAATTTGCACTTCTTTGAATATTATTGAGGTTCAATATAGTTTCATGAAGTTTCAGTTATTGTTTCTTCTGTGAATTTGTATTCATATTTTTTGCTAATTTTGGTGAGTTTTTTTCCTGTGTATCTGCATATGCTCTGTCTATATTACAGATATCACTACCTTACTGATTATGCATATTCCTGGTATTTTTCTCATTGATAGCTTGTTTTTTAATTCTGTCTCTGATATCTTTTTTTAAATAAAAGATTTGAATTTGCATGTGTGCAATCTGTCAGTGATTTCCTCTCCACACTTGGTTTTAATAAAAACCTTTCTTCTATGAGAAGAGAGCTCTTGAGGAAGGATGCCTCCTTTCTGAGAGATAGCTATTTTATGTCTAATAAGAGACCCTTAAGTAGGACAGCAATAAATCTTCCCACACATTTTAATTTAGGGGTCCAAATGCATGCTATAAATACATAATAGCATATCAAGATTAATGCTTTTGTTTATGTACATTTTCTTCATCATTGGCTGACATTAGCATCCCTCATTTGGTTTTGTGACTCACTGTATTTTTTAGATAGTTCAATACTTTCTATGTAGATCCATAAGAAACTCTTCAGAGGTAACCCTTTCAGTGTGCATATTCTGTCAAATTCCTTCTGATCTTTCAGCTTCTAATCTAGCCAAACCAATAAATATTTATAATATAATATTTTTAAGGTCTGAAGTCCCGGATTTATGACCATATTCAGGTAGGATTGGGTTCCTACAGTGGCTTAATCTTTATTTTTTAAAAGATTTTTATTTATTCATTTGCAAGAAAGAGAGACAGAGAGAGCACGAGCAGGGGGAGAGGCGGAGGAAGAGGGAGAAGCAGACTCCCCACAGAGCTAGGAGCCCAATGCCAGGCTTGATCCCAGGACCTGAAGATCATGACCTGAGATGACAGCAGATGCTTAACCATCTGAGCCACCCAGGCACCCCTGGCTTAAACTTTAACAGACTGTTGTCTTTAATTTTTTACAGTCAGAAATTATTCCCAGGACCTGTTGGAATAATACTGTGAAGATTTTTAAAAATAATCTTGTTTTCAAGTGTACTTTTAAAATCTCCCTTGAAATCTGAATTTGCATGAAGAAATAACTACCTTGAATGATTCCTATTGGTTGTTTTCCTTTGTACTTGTTTAAATGTTTAACCTGATATTTATTTTGGGCTTTAAACTCAGAATGGCTGCTCTAGGGTTCTTTTCCAGTAGTGAGGTCTAGAGAGAGTTGGTACCCGATTATGTCCCTGAGACTGTTGTTTTTGTTTTTGTTTTTAGCAGCAACCCAGAAGAATAAATAATTCTGACTGTAAAACCAGCAATAACATTTTCTTATTTTGAATCTAACTTAATAATAATAGCAAATGCTCATGCAGTGCTTACTATGTTCTAAGTCCTTATATACAGTAATTCATTTATTATACAACAACCCCGTATTTAACAGATGGTGACATGGAGGCTCTAAGAGATTATTGGGAAGTTAAAGAACCAGGTTTAATATCAAGATGACCAGCTCCAGAACCAGGTTCTTAACCACTAAACTATGCTGTTCTGTTATTATTTATTCAGAAAAACTGGAGTCAGGATAAGAGGAAGCTCATAAGCTGGTGGCCAACACATTGGAATAGATTCCTCCAAAATTCATTCAAAGTAATGTCTGGAATGTGCTATGAAATAGACTAGCAAACACTATAATAATAGAAGAGTATGAAATGGATATTTTTCTAAAGTTCTTAATATATCTATTAATTCATTTAAGCTTCATAACAATCTTATGAAAAAGGGTACTGCTATTCCCCCACTTCACTAATAGACAAACTAAGGCCCAGAGAGGCAAAATAATTAACCTAAGGACACATGGCTTGAAGTCCTTTATTAGTGTCTTCCTATTTCTAGCTATAAACCATTTGTTTTCTGTAAGCATTCAAGTTTTTTGATATGTATCCTCTCATTTTATTCTCAAAATATTAGTGTACCAAACTCTTCAATTAGTCAGTGTTCAATTTCCTTTAGCAGTTAAAACGTGTTTTCCATTTTAGGCCATTAGGAAATAATAAAGAGTTCTTCAGCACTCAAGGTAAAACTCCAAATTATTTGGTTGAAATGAAATCATGGCAAGAAATTGTTAGCAAGAATCACAATCCAGGGTTTCAGGGCCTGGAAGGAGACAGATGGAATCCCCAGATGGTCAGTACAGACTCAGGAAGTAAATAGAAATACTTGAAACCCAACCAGAAGTAAGGCTGGGGTTTCACATCCACTCTGCGCATCTCTGGCCTTTTTTTCATGTGTTACACATTTCAAGGTAATTATTTAGGGAATTTAGGTGAATTGGGCCATTTGAAGTGGGGAGGAATGAGTGGAAATGAAGAATAGCTGTTGATGACACAACGTAGGGTCAGGGCACACAGGTAGGGTGTGCAACCTCCACCACCTAGGCTAGAAAGCATACAGTCTGAGTTGGAGTTTACTATGGGCAAGGTTCCTAGACACTGCTGAGTATTTTGTTGAGTGTATAATTTACCCAGCCATACACAGTGGCCCAGCTGATATGCAATGCACTTGGAAGAATTTCTATTATATAAATCTAATGTTACACAAATTCACCAAAAAAGATTCTCAAAATACAGAACACCTTTATTCCTCTAGACCTTTTCTTGTCAGCTTTATTGCAATGGGTTTTTTTTTTTAAATGAAATAACAGGGGCACCTGGGTGGCTCAGTCGTTAAGCGTCTGCCTTCGGCCCAGGTCAGATCCCAGGGTCCTGGGATCGAGCCCCGCATCGGGCTCCCTGCTCGGCGGGAAGCCTGCTTCTCCCGCTACCATTCCCTCTACTTGTGTTCCCTCTCTCACTGTGTTTCTCTCTGTCAAATAAATAAAATCTTTAAAAAAAAAAAAAAA
>JAQQSY010001517.1:0-14314 GCA_028646535.1 Procyon lotor
TCTTCATTGCCAATTTGGATACCTTTTATTACTTTTTGTTTTCTGATTGCTGTCGCTAGGACTTCTAGGACTATGTTGAACAAGAGTGGTGAGAGTGGGCATCCTTGTCGTGTTCCTGATCTCAGAGGGAAGGCTGTCAGCTTTTCCCCATTGAGAATGATATTTGCTGTGGGCTTTTCATAGATAGATTTGATGATGTTGAGGAATGTTCCTTCTATCCCTATACTTTGTAGAGTTTTAATCAGGAACAGATGCTGAATTTTGTCAAACGCTTTTTCTGCATCAATTGAGAGGACCATGTGGTTCTTCTTTCTTCTCTTATTGATCTGTTCTATCACATGGATTGATTTGCGAATATTGAACCACCCTTGTATCCCACTTGGTCATGATGAATAACCTTTTTGATGTGCTGTTGTGTCCTATTAGCTAGGATCTTGTTGAGAATCTTGGCATCCATATTCATCAGGGATATTGGTCTGAAATTCTCCTTTTTGGTAGGGTCTTTGCCTGGTTTGGGGATCAGGGTAATGCTGGCTTCATAGAAAGAGTCTGGAAGTTTTCCTATTGTTTCTATTTTTTGAAACAGTTTCAGGAGGATAGGTATTATTTCTTCCTTGAAAGTTTGGTAGAATTCCCCAGGGAATCCGTCTGGTCCTGGACTCTTGTTTTTGGGGAGGTTTTTGATCACTGCTTCAATCTCATTACTAGATATTGGTCTATTCAGGTTGTCAATTTTGTTGAAGATTAATTGAACATACAGTTGTGGTTTCATTCTGGGTTTTCTATTCCATTCCACTGATCTATGTGGTTTTTTTTTTTTATGCCAGTACCATACTGTCTTGATCACTACAGCTTTGTAATATAACTTGAAGTCTAGAATTGTGATGCCTCCAGCTTTGCTTTTCTTTTTCAAGGTTACTTTGGCTATTTGGGGTTTTTATTGTCCTGTACAAATGTTAGAATTGTTTCTTCTAGCTCTGTGAAAAATGCTGTTTTTATTTTGATAGGGATTGCATTAAATGTGTAGACTGCTTTGGGTAATATAAACATTTTAACAACATTTGTTCTTCCAATTCCTGAGCATGGAATGTCTTTCCATTTTTTTATGGCATCTTCAGTGTCTTTCATCATCATTTTATAGTTTTCAGGGTACAGATCACTTACCTCTTCGGTTAGATTTATCCCTAGGTATCTTATAGTTTTTGATGCAGTTGTAAATGGGATCTATTTCTTGATTTCTCTTTCTGCCGCTTCATTATTGGTGTATAAAAATGCATCAAAGTTCTGTACATTGATTTTGTATCCTGTGATTTGCCTGGGTTTATCAGTTCTAGCAATGTTGTGGTGGAGTCTTTTGGGGTTTTCTATATATAGTATCATGTCATCTGCAAATAGTGCAAGTTTGACTTCTTCCTTTCCAATTTGAATGCTTTTTATTTCACTTTGCTGTCTGATTGTTGTGGCTAGGACTTCCGGGACTATGTTAAATAACAGTGCTGAGATTGGACATCCTTGTTTTGTTCCTGACCCTAGAGGAAAAGCTCTCAGTTTTTCCCCATTGAGGATATTAGCCATGGTTTTTTTGTATATTGCCTTTATGATGTTGACGTATGTTCTCTCTCACCCTACTTGTTGAGGGCTTTTATCATGAATGGATGCTGTACTTTGTCAAATCTTTTTTCTGCATCTATTGAAAGGATCATATGGTCTTTATCTTTTCTTTTATTGATGTGATGTATCATGTCGATCGATTTGAGAATTTTGAACCACACTTGGGAACAAATCCCACTTGATTGTGGTGAATGCTTCTGTTAATGTACTGTTAGTTTCAGTTTGCTAGCATTTTATTGAGAATTTTTGCATCCATATTGATCGGGGATACTGGCATGGAATTTCTTTTTTAGTGGAGTCATTATCTGGTTTTGGTATCGGGGTTATGCTGGCTTAATAGAATGAATTTGGAAGTTTTCCTTCCTTTTCAAATTTTTGTAATAGTGAAGAACTTTAAATATTTGGTAGAATTTGCCTGTGATGCCATCTGGCCCTGGACTCTTGTGTGTTGGAAATTTTCTGATTACTGATTTAATTTCTTAGCTGGTTATCTATCTGTTTAAGTTTTCTATTTTTTTCTATTTCAGTTTTGGTAGTTTATGTGTTCCTGTGAATTTATCCATGTCTTCCAGTTGCTCTGATTTGTTGGCATATGATTTTTCATAACATTCCTTTATATTTGTTTGTATTTCTGTGTTGTTGGTTGTTATTTCCTCTCATATAGATTTTCTTTATCTGGGTCCTTTCTCCTCTCTTTTTGATAAATCTGGCTAGAGGTTTATCAATTTTAATAATTTTTTAATAGAACCAATTTCCAGTTTCATTGATCTATTCTATTGTTTTTTTCTGTTTCTATATCATTTATTTTTGCTCTAACCATTATTATTTCCCACTTTTGGCTGGTTTTAGGCTTTGTTTGTTGTTGTTTTCTAGCTCTTTTAGGTGTAAGTTTAGGCTGTTTCTTTGGGACTTTTCTTGCTTTTATGGTAAGCCTATATTGCTATATACTTCCCTTTTAGGACTCCTTCTCCTGTGTCCCAAAGGTTTTGGACTGTTGTGTTTTCCTTCTCATCTGTTTCCATGTATTTCTGAAAATTTCTTCTTCAATTTCCAGGTTGACCCATTTATTGTTTAGTAGCATGTTATTTAAGCTACTGTGGTCTTCCAAATTTTTTCTTGTCGTTGACTTCAAGTTTCATAGCCTTGTGGTCAGAAAAGATGCATGGTATGATCTCAATCTTTTTGTACTGGTTGAGGCCTGATTTGTGACCTAGTACGTGATCTGTTCTGGAGAATGTCCCATGTGTACTTGAAAAGAATGTGTATTCTGCTGCTTTAGGATGGAATGTTCTGAATATATCTGTTAATTCTATCTGGTACACTGTGTTATTCAAAGCCATTTTTTTCCTTGTTGATTTTCTGCTTAGATGATCTATTGATATAAATGGAATGTTAAAGTCCCCTACTATTATTGTATTATTATCAATGAGTTCCTTTATGTTTATTATTAATTGTTTTATATATTTGGGTGCCTCCATGTTGGGTACATAAATATGTACAATTACTAGATCTTTTTTTTTTTTTTTAAAGATTTTATTTATTTGACAGAGGGAAACACAGTGAGAGAGGGAACACAAGCAGAGGGAATGGTAGCGGGAGAAGCAGGCTTCCTGCCAAGCAGGGAGCCCGATGCAGGGCTCGATCCCAGGACCCTGGGATCATGACCCGAGCCGAAGTCAGATGCCTAACAACTGAGCCACCCAGGCGCCCCTAGATCTTCTTGTTGGATTATCTCCTTTATTATGATATAGTGCCCTTCTTCACATTTTGTTACAGTCTTTGGTTTAAAATCCAATTTGTCTGGGGGTTCCCGGGTGGCTCAGTGGGTTAAAGCCTCTGCCTTCAGCTCATCATGATCTCAGGGTCCTGAGATCAAGCCCCACATCGGGCTCTCTGCTCAGCGGGAGCCTGCTTCCCCCTCTCTCCGCCTGCCTCTCTGCCTACTTGTGATCTCTCTCTCTCTGTCAAATAAATAAATAAAATCTTTAAAAAAATAAAATCTAATTTGTCTGATGGAAGTATTGCTACTCTGGCTGTCTTGTGATGGTCATTTGCATGATAAATGTTTCTCCATCTCCTCACTTTCAATCTGTAGGTATCTTAAGGTCTGAAATGAGTCTATTGTAGGCAACATATAGATGGGTCTTGTTTTTTTTTTTTTTTCCCCATTCTGACACCCTTTCTCTTTGGATTGGAGTGTTTAGTCCATTTTTATTCAGAGTAATTATTGGTACATATGTATTTAGTGCCATTTTATTATTTGCTTTGTCATTGTTTCTGGAGATTTTCTCTGTCACTTTCTTGTGTTTGTCACTTTTGGTTTTTCTATTCTATTCACAGAGTCCCCTATAATATTTCTTGCAGGGCTGTTTTAGTGGTCACAAACTCCCTTATTTGTTTGCCTGGGAAACTCTCTCTTTTTCTATTCTGAATGACAGCCTTACTAGATAGAGGATTCTTGGCTGCAGATTTTTCCCATTCCACACTTTGAATACATCATGCCACTCCCTTTGGGTTTGTCAAGTTTCTGTTGAGAGATCTACAGCTAGCCTATTGGTCTGCCCTTGTAAGTTAAGGACTTCTTTTGTCTTGCTGCTTTTAGGGATTTACTTTATCACTGTTTTGCAAATTTAATTACAATATGTCTTGGTGTTGGCTTGCTTTTCTTGATTTTGATGGAAGTTCTCTGTGCTTCCTGGATTTAGATGTCTATTTCCTTCCCCAGATTGGGGAAGCTTTCAGCTATTATTTCCTCAAATAAATTTTCTGCCTCCTTTTCTCTCTCTTCTTCTGGGACTCCTAAAATATGAATGTTATTACATTTGATGGAGTCACTGAGTTCCCTAGGTCTATTTTTATGTTCCATAATTCTTTCCCTCTTTTGCTCAGCTTCATTATTTTTTATTATTTTGTCTTCAAGGTCACTAGTTAATTCCTCTGCTTCTTCCAGCATGCTGCTCATTGCATCAAGCCTGTTTCCAGTCTCATTTATTGCATTATTCATTTCTGATTGATTTTTTTCATTTCTTTTTTCTCTGTGGAAAGGGTCTCCCTGGGGAGAAGGGAAGAAGTGTCTCTTCTGCTCTTTTCTCAGGCCCAGTGCGTATCTGTATGATTGTTGCTTTAAATTCTCCATCAGGCATGTTATTTATATGTGTTTCAGTTAGATCTCTGGCTGTGGCCTCATCTGTTCTTTCATTTGGGATGAACTCCTCCATCTTGGCATTTTTGTCTAAGTCTCTGCCTTATTCTCTGTGTTATAAAAGCCAGTTATATTTCCTGTTCCTGAGAATAATGGCTTTATAAGGAAGAAGACATGTAGTGCCCAGGGAATGACACTTCAGGAGTGTCTCTAGTGTGTGCTGCATGTGCTCTAATGTTGTGTTTCAACTGCTCTATCCTTCAAGCCAGTCATCTCGTAGAGGCTCTTCTTGCCTGCTGTGGGCAGTGTTTGGTCCTTGGCCAGAATGTGGAGAGTTTTAACTTGGTGTGCTCATTAAATGATGCCTGATATACTTCCATGAAAACTGAGGCCCTGCAGAACTCTCTGGTGGGGAGATGTGGTGTGGGCAGGCATTTGTGCTGGTCTTCTGGGTGAAGGGCCCATTGCATTGGGACTGATGCTTGACTGAAAAGGGCAGTCCCGTCAGGGTGCAGGGCTATGGGGCTTGGTGTAAGCAAGTTAGTCAAGTCAGTGTGGGTACTGCCCTGCAAGTGGCTCTGTGTTTATGCTGAGTGGCCAGGGAGGGAAATGGCACCAGCCTGCTCCTTTGTCTCTGGAAAGTTATCTCCATGAACGTTGCCTCTCAGGGAGACATTCTGAGAAGAGTGAATAATCTCCTACCTCTGTGCCCCATGTGTTTTTCAGATTGCTGTTTTCATGTTGTCTGGCTGTGGGTTTTTTCCTGCCTTCTCTCCAGGAGCAATGGCATGCCCTATGGGCTCTATCACAGTCAATTCTGCTGACCTTTAAAACTCCTCACTTTAGAGACATGGTGTGGGCAAGGGCTTATGCTGGTCTTCTGTGGGAGGGGCTGGCAGCACTGGGACTGAGGCAAGCTTGACTTATAATGGCAGTCCTACCAGAGCATGGGTCTTGGTGTAAGCAACTTAGGCGGTCAGTGTCAGAACTGTGCTGCTTCCTGCAGGTGGTTGTGTGTTTATGCTAAGGGGTGGGGTATGGGAATGGTGCTGCCCAGCTCCTTGGTTCCTTGAGAGGTGTCTCCATGAACAATACCTCTCAGGGACTGGCTCTGAGAAGAACAAATAATCTCCCACCTGTGTGTCCCAAGCCTTCTTCAAATCATTGTTTCCATCTTATCTGCTCCTGGGTTGTTTGCCTGCCCTCTTTCTGGGAGCAGGGCAGTGCCCTCAGGGCTCTATCTCAGCCAAATCCCCTGATCTTTAGAACTCAAGGCTTTAAGCCCACTGGTTGCAAGAACTCACAAAATTCAGCCCCTTTCATTTCCCAAACTGTTGGTTTTGGGAAAATGTTCTCCTTGTGCATTCTCCTTTGTGGCCTACTCTCTCTTGCCCTATTCCATGACCGTGGCTCCCTCCCCTCTGCAGCACCTGCAATCTATTTCTCCCCTAAACCATGTCTCCATACTTCCTACCTTCTTTGATGTGGCCTCTTCTGTCCCTTTAGTTGTGGAGTTTGTTCTGACAGTCCTCAGGTTGATTTCTGGGGTATTTAGGATGATTTGATAATGATTTAGTTGTATTCGTGGGACGAGGTAAGCCAAGGGTCCTCCTACGCTGCTGCCATCTTCCTCTCCTCACTTCTTCATTTCATTTAGTTCATTATTTGAGATTTTGTCTTATTCTTTCTTTCAGAATGTATTCCTCTGTCTCCCAATTTTGCTTGACTCTCTATGTTTATTTTTGTGAATTAATGGGACAGCTACTTTTCCTAAACTTGAAGGAATGGTCTTGTGTATGGTTGTCCCCCATGTAGATTATGTGTTCTGGTGACTTTTGCTGGCTGCCCGGAGCTGTGACTAGTGTGAGGAGGAGTTCCCAGGGATCTCAGTTCAGTGAGAGCCCTGGAAGGATAGCTAAAGCTGAAGTGGGTGCAGGTACATGCATTCCCTGGGCTCTCCATGCAGCGGGTACCCTGGTAAGACAGATAAGTCTAATGTGTGTGCAAACCAATGGTGTCCCAAGACTACATACAGAGGGGACTTTGGTAGGATACCTGAATCTGAAGTGGGTACAAGGCAGGGTGTCTCTGGGTTCTGTGCACTGAGGGCACCCCTGGAAGGATAGCTGAAGTTGAAATGGATATAAGTCAGAATGTCCTTGTGTGTTCTTTGCAGGGGGTGCTGAAAAGCAAAGCGGGTTCAGTCTTGAGGACCCAGACCTCTACCCAGAGAGGGTACATTGTCAGGATAGCTGAAGCTCAAGTGAATGTAAACCAGGATATTCTAGGACTCTTCACACAGAGAGTGTCCTGAATGGGTGGTTGGAGCAAAGGTGGGGTATAAGCTAGGAAGTCTTAGGGGGCACTCCATTCAAGGGGCACTTTGGCAGAACAGCTAAAGCTAAACTGGGCATGGACTGGTGTGATCCCTAGATTTTTCTGTGTAAAATGTGCCCTGGCAGAATAGCTGAACTGAAGTGGTTGGAAGCTGGGTTGTTCCAAGATGCTTGGCACAAAGGCCCTGTCCCGTTCGTTGGAGGTGCACTGAAGTCAGTGCAGGTGAGTGTGTTCTAGGTTGTGCCATGCAGAAAGTGCCCTGGCAGGATAGCTAAAACCAACGCAGACCTGGCCCTAGGGTAGCCGGGGTGCTCTATTCAGGGGTCACCATGCCAGGGTGGCTGGATCTGAGGCAGACATCAGCTGGGAAGTTCTAAGGCACTCTGCACTGGGGGTGCCTAGCAATCCATCTGAAGCCAAAATGGTGCAGGCCTGGAGTGTTCCAGATTGCTTTGCACCTGTGTCACCTTGGCATAAAGGCTTGAGCTGTAGTGAGCACTAACCAGGAGTGTTCTCATGTACACTGCCCTGTGGTCACCTTATTGGGAATAGTGTGAGCTGGGGTCTAGGCCTTCAAGGTGGAGGGGTAGTGTAAACCTGTCTGCTCCCAATGAGCATTCCAGGAGCCCCCCTGCCGTCTGGCTGAAGTCTGGGGATGGCTTTTTTATATGCTAATTACTGTTTCAACCATAGCTTTTTTCCATGCCCCTGTGCAACTGGGGCTGGTGTGGGTCTGCAGACACGGGCTCTCTGATGTGGCAGATCAGCCAGTACACCTGGGCTCTGTTCTCCTCCACATTGTTTAAGTGGGGAGGGGAGAACATAAACCATACTGCCAGCTCCTCCCCCCAGAGAGTGTTCCAGTAGCTCCCCCACTGCTTGGCAGAGTGCTAGCTTTTTCATATGCCAATTGTCCTTTTAAACCATGGCTTTTATGTGTGTGCCCCAACAGAGATCTAGTTTTATTTTCTTCAATGAGAGCATATTTCTTTAATTAGATTATGTTTTCTTAATATAGGTCATGTGTCTTGTTAGATTTGTTTCTAAGTATTTTATAGGCTTTGTCATTATTTGAATGAAATATTTTTTCTGACTTCTATTTTTAAATGTTTAGTGCTAGAGGAGGCAAGCGATTGATTTTTGTATACTTATTCTTTTATTTTAAATTAAACCATAAAATTTTGTTATTTAATCTAGTAGAATATTAACAGCTTTATTGAGATGCCATACAATACATTCGTCCATTTAAAACACACAGTTGAGTGGTTTTTAGACCATTGAACAAAGTTGTACTACTATCACTATAATCCATGTTAGGACATTTGTATCACCCCCAAAAGAAACTCATGGCTCAGAAACTCAAATAAAAAAAAGAAACTCAATACCCATTAGCAGTTATTCCCAATAAGGATTACCTATTCTTAAAAGTTAAATTCTACTGTGAACTCATATAGTCCTCATGCCTTTTCTCATGGTAGATCTCCAATCAACATTTCAATCTCCTGTATAGTAGTTTATTCAAGTTTTTCACTTCAACTTGTCATTTTTGTCATTTATATATATATTTTTGTCTCTTTTCTTATTGCTAATATATATGTTTTTCTTGCCTTATTTTACTTAATCGAGTTCCTTTTTTAAAAAAAGATTTATTTATTTAGAAAGTGTGAGTGAGAGAGAAGGACATAAAGAGAGAATCTTCAAGCAGACTCCCTACTGAGCAAGGAATGTGACTTAGGGGTCAATCTCATGACCTATGAGATCATGACCTGAGAAGAAACCAAGAGTTGGATGCTTAACCAACTGAGCCACTAAGCACCCCCTTACTTCGTCAAGCTCTTGAGACAACGACCTATTTGAATTGGAATGTAAAAATGGTTTTATATTTTACTCATTCAACTATATTTTATTTTTTACATAATTAATTCAATTTTTTTTTACAGAACTCGTTTGCCAAGTTGTAATTCACATACCACAAAATTCACATATTTAAAGTATATGATTCAATGGCTTTTAGTATATTTACATATTTGTGCAAATTTACAACAGTCAATTTTAGAAACTTTTCATCACCCACCAAAAAAGTTAAAATGCTCAATTTTGTTATGTACATTTTACCACCATCAAGAATAATTAAAACATTGAACACAATGAAAATAAAACCTCCTGGAGTTTGATTGGGATTATGATAAATGTATAAATCAATACAGGAAATATTGATATTTTAACATTAAATCTTCCAAACAAGGTGCATTCTTTGTTTAGATTTTCTTTTTTTAATCATATGATTTCACTCATATGTGGAATCTTTTTTAAACTTAATTTTATTTTTTCAGTGTTCCAAGATTCATTGTTTATACGCCACACCAAGTGCTCCATGCAATACATGTCCTCCTTAATGCCCACCACCAGGCTCACCCAATCCCCTACCCCTCTCCCCTCCAAAACCCTCAGTTTGTTTTTCAGAGTTCACAGTCTCTCATGCTTCATCTCCTCCTCTGATTTCCCCCAATTCACTTTTCCTTTCCTTCTCCTAATGTCATCCATGTTTTTCCTTATGCTCTACATGTAAGCGAAACCATATGATAATTGATTCTTTCTGCTTGACTTATTTCACTCAGCATAATCTCTTCCAGTCCCATCCATGTTGATATAAAAGTTGGATATTCATCCTTTCTGATGGAGGCTTAATATTCCATTGTATATATGGCCCATATCTTCTTTATCCATTCATCTGTTGAAGGGCATCGTGGCTCTTTCCACAGTTTGGCAATTGTGGCCATTGCTGCTATGAACATTGGGGTACATATGGCCTTTCTTTTCACTGCATCTGTATCTTTGGGGTAAATATACAGTAGTACAATTGCAGGATCATAGGGTAGCTCTATTTTGAATCTCTTGAGAAATCTCCACACTGTTTTCCAAAGTGGCTGCACCAACTTGCACTCTCACCACCAGTGTAAGAGGGTTCCCTTTCTCCACATCCTCTCCAACACTTGATGTTTACTGTCTTGTTGATTTTGGCCATTCTAACTGGTGTAAGGTGGTATCTCAATGTGGTCAAAAATCAGATAATCACGTCAAAAATGGGCAGAAGACAGGAACAGACACTTCTCCAAGGAAGACATACAAATGGCTAACAGACACATGAAAAAATGTTCATCATCATTAGCCATCAGGGAGATTCAAATATAAACCATATTTAGATTTTTTTTTTAATTTTATTTATCTATTTGACAGAGAGGAGAGAGATCACAAGTAGGGAGAGAGGCAGGCAGAGAGAGAGGGGGAAGCAGACTCCCTTCTGAGCAGAGAGCCCGATGCGGGGCTCGATCCCAGGACCCTGAGATCATGACCTGAGTTGAAGGCAGAGGCTTTAACCCACTGAGCTACCCAGGTGCCCCCATATTTAGATTTTCTTAAATCTCTCACTCTTTTATACTTTTTGGTCTACAAATGTTGCCTATTTTTTGAGAGATTGATCTCTAAGTATTTAACATTCTTTTTAAAAAATTTTTTAATTGTCATTCTACTTTACTTAAATTCAAACAAGTAACATAAGTGTATCATTAGCTTCAGATATTGAGTTCAGTTATTCATCAGTTGCATATTACACTCAATGCTCATTACATCACTTGCTTTCCTTGCCTTACTTAATGGCCATCACCCAGTTACCCTATTCCCCCACATCCCTTTTAACATTATTTTTATTTTTATTTATTTATTTTTTTAAATTTATTTAAATTCATTTCTTTTTTTAAAGATTTTATTTATTTGACAGAGAGAAACACAGCGAGAGAGGGAACACAAGCAGAGGGAATGGTAGCGGGAGAAGCAGGCTTCCCGCAGAGCAGGGAGCCCGATGTGGGGCTCGATCCCAGGACCCTGGGATCATGACCTGAGCCGAAGGCAGACGCTTAACAACTGAGCCACCCAGGCGTCCCTAAATTTATTTAAATTCAAATTAGTTAACATATACTGTATTATTAGTTTCAGGGGAAGAATTTAGTGATTTTATCAGTTGCATACAACAGCTAGTGCTCATTACATCAAGTGCCTTCCTTAATGCCCATTACCCAATGACCTCATCCCTCTACCCACCTCTGCTCCAGCAATGCTCAGTTTGTTTCTTAGAATTAAGAGTCTCTTATGGTTTGCCTCCCTCTCTGTTTTGATCTTATTTTATTTTTCCTTCCCTTCCCCTATGTTCATCTGTTTTGTTTCTGAACTTCCACATATGAGTGAAATCATATGATATTTGTATTTTTCTGACAGATCAATTTTGCTTAGCATAATACACTCTAGTTCCATTCATGTTGTTGCAAATGGCAAGATTTCATACTTTTTGAAGGTTGAGCAATATCCCATTGTGTGTGTGTGTGTGTGTGTGTGTGTGTGTGTGTGTGTGTATAAAGCATCTTTATCCGTTCATCTGTTGATGGACATCTGGACTCTTTCCATATTTTGGCTATTGTGGACATTGCTGCTATAAAAATTGGGGTGAACATGCCCCTTAGAATTACTATGTTTGTATCCTTTCGATAAATACCTAGTAGTACAATTGCTGGATCATAGGGTAGTTCTATTTTTAACTTTTTGAGGAACCTCCACACTGTTTTCCAGAGTGGGTGTACCAGTCTGCATTCCTACCAATAATGTTAGAGGGTTCCCCCTTCTCCACATCTTCACCAACATCCGTTGTTTCCCGAGTTGTTAATTTTAGCCATTCTGACTGGTGTGAGGTGGTATCTCATTGTGGTTTTGATTTGTATTTCCCTGATGCTGAGTGATAGTGAGCATTTTTTTCAAGTGTCTGTTAGCCATTTTATGTCTTCTTTGGAGAAGTGTCTGTTCATGTCTTCTGCCCATTTCTTGACTGAATTATTTGTTTTTGGATGTTGAGTTTGATAAATTCTTTATAGATGTTGGATACTAGCCCTTTATCTGATATGTCATTTGTGAATATCTTCTCCCATTCCATAGGTTGCCCTTTAGTTTGTTGATTGTTTCCTCTGCTATATAAAACATTATTTATATTTTAAAAAATATTTTACTTATTTATTGTAGAGAGAGAGAGAGAGCGTGTGTGTGCAGGCATGAGATGGGAAGGAGCAGATGGGGAGGGAGAGTGAGAAGAAGAGATAATCTCAATCAGACTCCATACTGAGCCCAGAGCTCAGCATGGGGCTCAATCTCAGGACCCTGATATTATGACCTGAGTGGAAACCAAGGGCCTGACGTTTAACCACCTGAGCAACCAGGGACCTCTAGGTATTTAACATTTTTAAAAAATTTCAATTTCTAATTACTTATAGTATATACACATAAAATTCATTTTTTGTGTCTTGATTACATTATTATGCAATCTTGTTAATTTCCTCTCTTAGTCATATTAGCTTGTTTTGTGGATTCCTTTGGATTTTCTGCATAGATTAACGTGGTGTCTGTGAATAAAGACATTTTTATTTCTTCTTTCCAATCTGGATGCATTGTATTTCTTTTCCCCAAGCTTTATTGAGATATGATTAACATATAATGCTGTGTAAGTTGAAGTTGTACAACATGTTGATTTGATATATTTATATATTGTAATAGATTACAACCATGTTAGCTAACACCTCCATCACCTCAGATAATTATAATTTTTTTGTAATGAGAAGATTTAAGATTTATTCTCTCAGCAACTTTTAAGTGTATAAAATAGTATGATTAACTATAATCAATATGCTATGCATTATATCCCCAGAAATAATGCATTTTCTAACTGGAACTTTGTATCCTCAGAACAACATCTCCCGATTTTCCCCAACCCCCAGCTCTGGTGAACACATTCTACTGTCAGTTTCTACAAGCTCAGTTTTTTAGACTCCACATATAAGCAATAACATAAAGTATATGTTATATTATGTCTGATAAATAAATAAGTCCAGTAATCCAATAAAGTTGAAAAAGAAAATAATAGAGAAAATCAATGAAACAAAAATCTAGCTCTTGAAAAGATCCATAAAACTTATAAATCTCTAACTAGACCGACAAAATTAACCTACGATGATTCACTGCATTTGCACATATTTACTGAATGACATTAATAGCTCTATCCATGATAGTTGACATATACTCTACTTTAGAAACTTAAGTAACAATGTTCTCAATATGTATCACACAACAGAAAGAAGAATAAGAGAAACATTGGATTCTTGATTTAAAACAACAATGGAATTTGATTTCCAGCCTAGATTGCTGTCCTTCATGATAGAAACTATAGTTTTGTAATTAGCTTAAATTCTTTTGTAAGTGACAAAACGGATTTCACAGTATCTGTGCCATGAGTTAAATTTTTAAGCTATAAATCGTGTCTTTGCAAATTGGAAAGTCCTTGGAGACAAAATGTACCTAAAGTATTAATTAGCCAGGGTCTCATGTCTCAGGACTCAGGTGATAGTAAAAATAAGGTATTGGAAATTTTTTTCAGATTTTGAATCAATTCCCCCTTTTCATTGTCAGAAAGTTCTTGTATTATATAGTCTTAGTGGAAGATCTGCTTTTTGTAGAATGTAATATATGGTGTCAGAGTTTTCTAACATACGTTCTGAACTGGAATATTGTTTTTTATTTATATTATGTAGTATGTGTCCACCTAAAATGTGTGTGTAGGTGTGTGTGTGTGCATGCATACACAAAAGATCCAAGCCATTTTATAGCTAATCAAATTTATAACTCAGGTCCTCTTAATCATTGTTAAAAACTTTGTTGTTGTTGTTAATTTCGGGCAACAGATTTTGTCATTATGTTTGGACTGTTAGAAAAATGCTTACCAAATTCATCTTAAACTTGTTTACATTTCTCTTAATAATATCCACTTTATTCCCTTTATATTTCTTTGAATACAAAACCTGAATGGCTTTTCATCTTTCTCCGGTGCTGCAAACACAACAGCAGCAACAGCAACAGCAACAAGATGGGGGGCTGTATGGGGCTGGAATGTTCATCTTTATCTGTCCAACGATATCATAAATAAGTGATCAAACTGAGTAATGTCAATAGCAGCACCGACAGCTAGACAAACTGGCCTTAGGGACTTCCAGATGTGATGTCATGTGAACTACGCATTACCTATTTAATATCCTTGCCAAAAATGTTAAACAGAAATCATCCAAACGAGAGGAAAATATCAGGCAAAGCCATATTGCAGATGCGTTGGAAGCAAACAGGCCGAGGCTCTTGGAC
>JAQQSY010001518.1:0-14312 GCA_028646535.1 Procyon lotor
AAAAAAAAAAAAAGAAGGCAGTTTGCCCCCGTGTTCGCAGAACTCCATCAGCCTTACAGGAGAGGGTTTGGGAAAGAAATGCAGAAGACCCTAAGGGTGGAGAAAAGGAGGAAGGAGTCCGTCGTAGCTGTATGCTGGAAGATAGCACATGGACAAATAGGAACTGATCGAGCAGCTCTGGGAAGCTCTTTGCTAACCCTGAGCTGGGAAAGATGAGAAGCAGCCCAGTTTATACTCCAGAAGCTTCCAAAGCTCAGGAAGCAGCACCATGTGCCTCTACAAGTGGAGGTCAGAGAGATCATCCTTGGAAGAGCTGTCAAAGAAGAAGTTAGGCAGTCCCCCTCCCACCTCCTTGCCTTGTCCCGTCCCCTTCCCCTGGCCTGTCCCCACCCCCATAATTTCCTGCTTTCACCTTGCACCACATGCTGATAGAGATAAACGGAAGGTCTCTGGACTGGGGGACGCAGGGCGCAATGAACCAATATTCAAATGGCCTTTTTGGAACGCATCCTAAAGGCGGTGATCGGGGTGCTGCAGGAGGTGGTGGCCCTGAATTAATGAGGCTGGCGGCAGTTTTATGATGGGAGGGATGACTCATGACAAAGCACAGAGGCCAGAAAGTGTTGGTTGTTAAGGAGATGGGCGCGGCCGGAGCCAATGGGGGCTGGTACAGGGTGGACGGGTCTGGGGAAGGAGGGGATGATGCCGGCCCGGGAGCTCCCATTTGGGAAGAAAGGGCCACCAACTAGAACGTGAAATGATGGAAAAGGGATTTCAGGAGGACTTTTCTGCAAATGAATGTTGAGTTTGAAGTCCGGAGAGCCTGGTACAAGGAGTCCCGGAAAAAGTTTTGATGATAATCAAGGGGTAGGAAGGTGTGGGGCTGGGACAGGAGAGAAGTACAAACTCTTCCCCCAAGTCAAGACAAATGCTCTCTGTTCCTGCAATTGTTCCTTTGCCTCCTTGGGTCACTGCTGCTCTTCATAAATGCAAACAATTTTTGGCAGGTAAGAACACTAGATTTATGAGAACAAAGTCCCAGCTCTTTGACTCATTTGAAGGAATCCAAGCCAGAAACTTGACTTTAGACAGAAAATAATACATTCTCTTAAGAGATTTCTTGGTCTGTGACCAATCTTTACTCACCCATGGGGCCCTGGATGCGTTCTCTTAGACACCAGGCAGGAAGGTGGGGAAATCATGCCCACTAATTGTCCCTCCTGAAGCCTCCCCCTCTCTCCCCAGGGTCTCTCTACCTTCCTTTTCCCACCCCTCCTGCAGGGCCCAAATCACCTGAACCCTGCTGCCCACGTAAGGTAAGCATGAAACACCTTGCAGACAGGAGTCAGTTGATTTTAATAATTACGACTGAACCTCAGTGGGTTGATGGATCAATCTCTGACCTACAAAGGAAGAGGGACTCAGAGCGGCCTGCCATCCTAGAGCTGGTCCCATCAGCACAGTGGGTGGGCAAAGAATGCTGTTGACTAATTTTGGGTCATCTTTATCTAGTCCGATCCCAAGGCACGTCCGGTCATGTAGCAAATATGTTATTTTTTTTTAAAGATTTTATTTATTTATTTGACAAAGAGAAATCACAAGTAGGCAGAGAGGCAGGCAGAGAGAGAGGGAGAAGCAAGGCTCCCCAACGAGCAGAGAGCCCGATGCGGGGCTCGATCCCAGGACCCTGAGATCATGACCTGAGCCGAAGGCAGAGGCTTTAACCCACTGAGCCACCCAGGCGCCCTGCAAATATGTTATTTTTGCCTGGAGTCTAAGGGGTGAAACCAAACGTCCTTCCCTCTGATAACATTGGATGTCTCCTGTGTTTGGGTATGTTGTTGGTCTAAACATAGATCTATCTTTTGTTTTCTTCTTCTACTGATTTGTGTGTGTGTGTGCAAAATATACACAACATAAAATTTACCATTTCAACCATGTTCAAGTGCACAATTCAGTGTCATTAACAGAATTCACATTGTTGTGCAACCTGGTTCTTCTAGGACACTAAGCGTGGTCTGCCACTTGCATTCTTCAGGAAAAGCTTGCTCTCTCCTGCCCCCTCATCCTGATTACAGTCTTGGAGTCTATAGGGCCTTAGAGATGGTGTTGTTCTAACCTCCAACCAGATGTAATTCTCTCTGCAGGCTCCTGACTTGTGCTCAAGCCTGCCCCTGATGAGAAGTCAACTGAGTGGTCAACTCAGCGAGCTAGACCATTTCCCTCATGGGACTCACTTATGTCACCAAGCCCACTGGCCCTCTTTATACTCTTGTGCACTTACTCCTGCTCAGCCTGCTGGAGCACATTCCAGAAGGCTCTTACGTGTGCTCTGGGAAAGTTCATCGAATATCCAAAAGGTCATAAGGTAACAGATACCCAATTGGCTTGTAGTCAGACAGAACTGAGTTCAAATCTAAAAAATCTATTGATGTGCCCCTGGGCAGATCTGTTCTTTGAGTCTGTTTCCTCTTCTGTAAAGTGGAGATCCTATGCTCAATTTGCAGTGAAGCTAAGAAATAATGCGTAACGAATATCCCACATCGTCCGTGGAACTCAAGAGACTCTGAAAATCATTTTTGTTTAAAGACAGAAAAGACTTCTCTGTCTGCACATCACAGGCACCCCTCACTTTACTTCATGGGACAAGGTTTCTATTTATCTATAACTGACCCCCTTCACTGTCAACAGATGTACATTCAATCGAGGAGACCATAGTATCCGTTCATATCCGTGCAAACCACAAGTTTGCACTTATGCCTGATGAAAATGATCCAGAGACTTGGCAGATTGGAAACAATAATCATCCACCCATCCAATGTTTATAACACCGTGTATTTGCCCAGAAGAGCTAGAGGCTTTGGGCATTGTTTATATAGTAGTCTGGGATTATTGATGTAACAGTTTATGATTATGTAATGGCTTTTGAACCTGAGATGGAATCCAGACGTCTGTGGAAGGGGGATGGGTTGGATTCTTGTTTTCACAAGAAGCCGAGGGCATCGTGGGAGGGTGCCCATCCTAAGCTGCGAAGAGCCTGGTATGATAAAGCTCTTTCCAATCATTGCAAGGGAAGGGTGGTTCTGTGTGGGTGTCGCTCAAATCCATCCACAGTTCAGCAAGTAGATATATATCTGGGTCCAAGAAAAGAGAGGGTTTGAAAGTAAAAATGGAACTATGTTACTAAGAATGCTCATAGGCAGCGGGTCAGAATGAGGAGGTTGGCCAAGAGCCAGGGGACTGTGGATTATTGTGGTAAATGTTGCTCCGTCTGTACCCACTGGTAGTGAAGACGGGAGAAATTCAAAGGAATTCAACACAGAATACTGTCTAATGAGTGGCCAAAGTTTAGCAGGGGATTAAAAAAAAAACAACCAAGGGGCACCTGGGTGGCTCCGTCGTTAAGCGCCTGCCTTCGGCCCAGGTCATGATCCCGGGGTCCTGGGATCGAGCCCCGCATCGGGCTCCCTGCTCTGCAGGAAGCCTGCTTCTCCTGCTACCATTCCCTCTGCTTGTGTTCCCTCTCTCGCTGTGTTTCTCTGTCAAATAAATAAAATCTTTAAAAAACAAAACAAAACAAAACAAAAAAAAACCCAACAAAACAAAACCCACAACTTAAGTGGTTGGTCATAAGAGGGTAGGAAGTGCCATGAATTAGGAGGGAGGGCCGAATTAACTACTCCAGCCATCCAGGAAATGGAAAGACAGCTTATAGGGGAGGCGTGGGTGGGAGCAAAGGTTGGATAGCTTGGGTAGCCCTGAACAACGGAATAGCTTATATTGATATCTGTCCTCTAGTATCAGTTCTCCTCACCTTCCACGGTAACACAACTCCCTATTTTTAATTAAGGATATGGCCACTCACAAATAAAGACGTTTCCCAGACTCCCCTGCAGCTGGATGGGACCACATGACTGAGTTCAAAGAGATGTCAGTAAACTGTTATGTGGCAGTTTCCAGGAATAGTCCCTAAAAGACAGCTGGTATGCATCCTTTGCCCTCTTTTTCTTTGCCTCTTCCTGCACCCTGATTCGCGAAATATGGATACGATGAAGGAACTATGGGTTCTACCTCAGACCATGTGGATGAAGGAGCAATGATCGGGAAAGAGCCTGCGTCTCCAAACTCCTATATGAAGGGAAATAAAATTGGATCTTGTTTAAGCCTGTTATTTTTGGTCTCTTTTCTTCTGAACAACAATCCTAACTGATATGGAGGGACGGGATTTAGGTAAATGGAAGTGGGGTTCAGGGAATGAATATTCTAGGCAGAGTGATGGCAGAAAGACAATACGAAGGGCGTGTGAGGAAGAATGGGAAGAACCATGAGGATCTTCTGGGCAATTAAGGCCAGTGAAAGGCAGTAGAAAAAGGTAAGGTTAGAAAAATACCACTGCGTCCAGGTTATACAAGACTTTGAACAATGGATGAAGGAGTCTGGACTTTATTCTGTGCATAGTGGGGAGCCACTGAATATTTTTGGGTGAGGAAGTGTCCTGATAGGAACAGAGCTTTGGGGAAGTGAAACAGAGGACAATGAAGCCAGTGACACCAATTGTAGGGCTCTTGTAATATCTGGACAGGAGAAAGAGTGGGTCTTAATAATGGCAGGGACAGAGGGAATAGAAAGGAGAGGTAAGATCCTCAGATACTGTCCCCCAAATGTTCTCCAGGAGATTTTTTTCTGAGAGGAGTTTTATTTGGCAAGGGAGACCAAGAAAACATAGGGAACCTCGAGCACGAAAGAAGAGGTGAAGGGGTTGTCACTTGGGAGAAGGTAGGGCACAGAATGGGGCATTGGGGGATCTGAAGATTACCTACTGTATTTACCTACTGCATAAACAACAGTATGCTTTTATGAGACGCCTTATGTATGATCAGCCTTTGCATTTAGGGTCCGTGAGACATAAACACATACTCCCTACTTCAAAAAATTGGAGACAGCATTAACCATAATCACCTAACCTTCATCAGGGGAGGGAGGCTACGTACTGCTTGTTGTCAAGAAGTGGCAGAGTGAGAAGATAACAATTGGCTCTTCCAGGCAGAGCCTGTGGGGTCATTCTTGCAGAACGATGAAAACATGGGTCATCCCAGCCTGGGAAAAGCGATGTTTACCCAACTGACAAGTGTCTGATGTGCCAACAGATGCAAGGTTATAATGGGAGACCTACCTCTGGGTATTCATATTTTCTTCTGAGGAACTTTTGTTCTAATCTCAAGGTAGCTTGGGGTCTATTAGAAAAGAGTGTTTTGGGAACATGAACTCAGAGCAATAAGAATTAGTTTTAGAGAGTGCCCGGCATAGGCTGCGGGGTATGTTATTCCATAGACTATACTGGTACAGGGCTTGAGGCACTGACATTTATCAGGTGCATTTCCTCCCTCCCTCCTTCAACAGTACAGGGTTGGAGAAACACAGACACACTTTTTTGATGGCAACATTACTTGGCCAGGGCATAGTTCTTAGCTCATAGGATGAGTCACATCACTTCTCTTAGCTATTGATTCCTCCTCCATAAAATAGAGGGACTGACCACATCATGATGAAGTCAATTCCAGCCCCAACACTCCAGGGTGTTGTGAACGCATCTTACTACCTTGGGGGCATCAGGGTAAACAGCATGATGCCCAGTCCTAAATCCAAGGGAGTGGCCCAAGGGAAATCAAAGACTGAGTCAGGAACTGGAGTCATAGAGTTAAGCCGCTCCTTCTTGTTGGAGCTCCAGGACACTGCAGCCGAGGGATACTCTTGCCAACAGTTGCTTTGACAGTTTTCTTGGAATCGTGACAGTGTTTGACCCATAGCGGCCCCCTATACTCTAATTCAGCTTGACTCTGGGTAATCAGACTATTCTGCTGAATTTGGGGAGTCCCATTGGTTCCTGATCAGGCTTCTTCATGGTTATCATGCTTTAAATGAGGGATTAGGGCAACAAAGACCAAAGTCAAAGCAGGTGGAGATCCATGTGGGTTAGGGTAAAATTGGGAGGGGCAGTGTAGACGAAAGACCAACATCTGCCCTATGTTCAGCTTCTGCTGAGTGGTGCCCATGCCTGGGGAGAACCCTCCCTCTACCCATAACCTCTTCTCCTGGACAAGGTAATATCAAAGAGAAGAGGAAATAATGGGGTGTTTTCCATCTCCAACTTACCAACCATGCATGCTGTCTCAAAGTCAGTAGGCTCACACCCCATATTTAGTGGGTGCCAAGTCCCATCATCTCCAAGACCTTAAGATCTTTCAAATCTACTTTTCTCCAATGCCTACCCACTCCCCCATCTCGTTCGAAGTATTGCAATGGCAGCCTACTCTGGCCATACCCCTGTGCATCCTTTATGCCCCTTCTAGACAGATCTGTCTAAAATAAGGTTGATTATGGGCATGACTCCACTGCACAAATCCCTTCCATTTCTCTCCAGTGTCTACAGGTGTTGGTCCAAACTGGGAGCCAATCCTTTCGGGGTCCTGCTTAGCCTAGCCCTTACCCATCAGTGTAGGCTTATGTCTAATCACCTGCCATGGCAGGATCTACCTCATTCCTAGGCTTCCTAGGATATTTCTCACTTGACTCACATTTGCACAAAATATTTGCCCTCTCTCTTCTTCTCCTGCATAAGTACTGCCTGTTCTTCAGGATCTGCCCAATCCCTACTGTCTCATGAAGCCTCTCCCAGTTGACTTGGAGAAACTTAGGTGGTCCTTGGTCAAGGCCACCACTGTATCCGGCACCTATCTCCACCAGAACAATTGCCAAACTACGTTTTGCTTGTTTACACCTGGTGGAGAAACCCAACCTGTAATCACGTTTCTATCTTCACCATTCCAGCACCTTACAAAGGGCTCAACATTTACCGGGTGACCATCAGCTCTTATATAAAATTAATCGATGTACAGAAAAAAAGGAGAGTAGTAAACAAAGAGGCGGAGAGGTTGGCTGTGCCTCTGGTGGAAGGTTCTGGTAGAAGATGGAAGGTTCAATGACTTGGTAGAAATCTGAGAGAGAGAAAAATATACTAAAACAGTAGCGTTTGGATGTTTTAAATAAATGTTGGCTTGGATATGCAAGGAATAATGGTAAAATGAGGCCTTTTCTTTTTTTTTTTCTCTCTCCATTCCTGGAGTTTTGGGGTCTGAGAGGTCAGAAATGTAACACTGCACTTTTCCTAAACAAAGCCTTAGCTTGTCATCTGCGAGTGAGGGGGAAGATCCCGGGTGAGGGGGAGGAGGGCCAACAAAGGCTTTTTTTACACCATATTTCTGGCCCCCGGCTGGTTTGGTTTGCCAGCAAGGAAAGCCCTGGGGCCAGACATCATGAGTCATCTGTAGAGGAGAAAGAGTTACCCCAGGGGCAAATATTATAGGGCATTCCAACCGCAGACAGTGTTTGAATTTTACCTTGGAAATGTGTGTTTTCAAATACTGAAAAATATTCAGCAAGTACCTGCCGTGTGCTAGGCAGGAGGGTACTAGGCCATTAGAGACTACGAAAATTCACAGTCTAGTGGAGAAATGTGAATCTAGAGAGACAATTTCAACACAATACAATAAGCTCCCAAAGTGTTAGGGAAACAAAGAGTGAAAATGAACTGCATTATGAAGATCAGAAACACACGCATACGACTGAAACCCTCAAAATAGTAGTGAGTGGCATATGATAGAAGTTTATTTCTCTTGCACATGAAAAATGTCCAGAAGTGGGCAACCCTGGGCTGGTATGATGGCTCACCCGCACTAGGAGTCCAGACTTTTTTGCCTTCTGCTCCACTGTCCTTGGCTGTGGCTTCCTCACTGTCTTGTCCTTGATGACTCAGAGAGCTCCAGTCAACACACCTGCGTTCCAGGCAACGGAAAGGAGGAAAGATAAGCCCCTTCTCATTCAGGCAGCTCTTTTTTTTTTTTTTCTAACATTAAAAAAAACGATTTTATTTATTTATTTGACAGAGAGAGATTACAAGTAGGCAGAGAGGCAGGCAGAGAGAGAGAGGGGGAAGCAGGCTCCCCGCTGAGCAGAAAGCCCGATGCAGGGCTTGATCCCAGGACCCTGAGATCATGACCTGAGCCGAAGGCAGAGGCTTTAACCCACTGAGCCACCCAGGCGCCCCTCCATTCACTTGTTGATGAACATCTGGGTTGTCTTCAATTTGGGGCTTTTAGAAATAAAGCTGTTATAAAAATTTAAGTACAGGTTTTTATGTAGACATATGCTTCCGTTGCTCCACGATAAACTCCTAGAAATCGAATGGCAGGATCGTAGGGTAAGTATATATTTAAATTCATTAAGCAAGTCAACCTTTTAATTTTGGGAAAAGTGTAGATTCATATGCAGTTGTAAGAAGTAATGTCTTTACTCAATTTCCTCCAGTGGTGACGTTTTGTAAAATTCTAGCACAGTGTCGCAACTAGGATATTCACCCTGCTGTACAATTCACTGGTCTTGTTCAGATTTCCCTAGTTGTGTTGGTGCTCATTTGTGTTTGTGTGCATATAGTTCTATGCAATCTTATCCCATGTGTATGTTGATGTATCCACCACCTCAGTCAGGATACAAACTAGTTCCACCACCACAAGGATTCTTTGTGGTCCCATTTATTTCTACATACCTCCCTTTTGCCCCATTCCATCCCTGCCCTCAGTTCCTGGGAACCACTAATCTGTTCTCTATCTCTGTATTTTTGTTACTCCAAGAATGTTGTATAACTGGAATCACGCAGTATGTAGCTTTTGGGATTGACTTTTTTCACTCAGCATAATTTCCTTGAGATTCATCCAAGATGTACATTCCTTTTCATTGCTGCATAGTACTCCATGGTATGGATATCCTGCTGTTTATGTCACCATTCATCTGTTGAGGGACATTTTGGTTGTTTCCAGTTTTTGTCTATTATGAATTAAGCTGTTACAAACACTTTGGTACAGGCTTTTGTGTACACTGAAGAGTGTATACACAGGATTGATATACAGGATTGTCCTGTAGTCACGTGTCTAGTTTTATAAGAAAGTGCCACACTGTTTCCAAGAATGGCTCTACCATTTTCTATCCTCCTGGCAATGTGTAAGTAACCTATTTTCTCCACATTATTGCCAGCTTTGGGAAATTATTTTTTAGTTTTGCCCTTCTTATACATATGTGGTCATATTTCATTGTGGTTTTAATGTGCATTTTTCTGATGGCTGATGCTTTTGAGCATCTTTCTTTTGCTATTTCCTGTTTGTATATCCCCTTCAGTGAAAAAAATGTCTGTTCATGTCTTTTGCCCATTTTCTAATTGGATTGTCTTCTTAACTTTGAATTTTGAAAGATTTTTTAGAATTATATATTCTGGATAGCAGTCCTTTGTCAGATGTGTGATTTGTGAAATTTTTCCCCCAGTCTCTAGCTTGTTTTTTATTATTTATTTATTTAAGATTTTATTTATTTATTTGACAGAGAGGAGAGAGATCACAAGTAGGCAGAGAGGCAGGCAGAGAGAGAGGGGAAGCAGGCTACCCGCTGAGCAGAGGGCCCGATGCGGGGCTCGATCCCAGGACCCCAAGATCATGACCTGAGCTGAAGGCAGAGGCCTCAACCCACTGAGCCACCCAGGCGCCCCTGTTTTTTATTTTATTTTATTTTATTTTATTTTATTTTATTTTATTTTATTTTATTTTATTTTATTTATTTGACAGAGAGAGAAGGAGAGAGAGCAAACAGCAGACGGAGAGGGAGCAGGGAGCCCGATGTAGGAATTGATCCCAGGACTCTGGGATCATGACCTGAGCAGTTGGTTAAGCGTTAAAAGCTAAAAGCTAAAATCGTTTTAACGCTTAACCAACTGAGCCACCCAGGTGTCCCTCTAGCTTGTCTTTTTATCCTCTTAATAAGTATTTAACTTTGTAAGAAACAGCCAAACTGGGTGTGGTGCATAAACAATGAATCTTAGAATCTTGGAACACTGAAAAAAAAAAAAGAAAGAAACAGCCACACTATTTTCCTAAGTGGTGGGACAATTTAGCATTCCTACCGGCAGTGTATGAGAGGTCCAGTTCCCCTATGCATTGAAAAGGTGGTGACATCTCAGCAGTTTTCTCTCATGGCTAACGATGTCCAATGTCTTCTCATGTGTTTATTCACCATGCATCTCCTTTGGTTAAGTGTTTTTTGGGTATTTTGCCCATTTTTATTGGGTTGTTTGTCCTCTTCTTCTTAAGTTGTGAGAGTCCTTTATACAGCTTGGTATAAATCATTTGTTAGATGTATTTCACAAATATCTCCTAGTCTGTGACTAGGCAGGCCGTGTCTGAAGAAAACATTTTTTCCGTATAAGAACGGGATTTCATCTTATTTCTCAGAAGAAAAATGAAATATTCCATTTATTTGGCTGGAATGAAAACCGGGGAGATTAAATTGTTCTATTAATATGGCAAATAGTGGAAGGCATTTTGTTCCATGTTTACTGGAATGACAGGGAAAGGAAGCAAGGACAAGCCAAAGATGGGTGAATATTTTTGAAATATTCCCTAATCGTAGTTAGTTATCTAGTATTTAGCTAATTAGTTCTTTTTCATGCTTTTTGCTATTTTATTATTGAATAATTGTCGTTACTCTGATTTGACTTTAATTATGAGTGAGATCTAACATATTTTTAGTGGACTGACCATTTGCGGGTTTTTTTTTTTCCCTGAAATGCCTATTCATCCCATTCACATTTTTCTGTGGGACTTGTTTGTCTTTTGCCATCGTGGATGTTGATTCACAGGACCTGTTTATTAATATTTGTATGTGTGTTTCCATATGACTTGCGAATATTTTTGGGGGTGTCAGTTGGATGTTTTGTTTTGTTCGTGGTTTTTCCTGTAGGACTTAGACGTTTTATAAGCAGGATTGTAAAGGTGAGAAATGGAGGTGAAGGTCCAGATACTTCATAGGAACTGCGTTTTTCCTTCCCTATTGGCAGGCTGGGGTGAGAAGAAGCTCTGGATAGTAGAGGAAAGGATTGAGAACCATCTGGACTTGTTCAGAGCTGATTTATGGAAAGAAAGCAGACCAGCAGGTTACAGAACCCTGGGTTCGAATCCCCACTCTGCTAACACCCCGCAACCTGACATTGGCTAAGGCGACCCATTCCCTCAGAGTCAGATTTAGTCTGGAGGATTTCTAGTGTCTCTTCCAGTTTCAATATCATCTGCAGCGGGGGTTTGTGTTGCCATCACGTGGACGTGAATCTGCCGCTGGGTTTCCTCAGACAGAATCAGCATATCCACAACATGTGGGTCAGCCTCAAAGCTCGGCAACCATCACCCCATTTGCAACTTTCTCTGTAGTCAGCTCTTCTGCTGGTTTCCCTTTAATGGCTTTGGCTCAAAATATGCAGGCTGTGGGGATGGGACAGGAAATTGCACAAACCCTCAGATGATCCTGGGTGTCGCGGGTTGGCAGAGTGGCAGAAAGGCAAGAACATGGATGGCTCTTAGAGCCTGATGGGCTTGGCCCTGATCCTCGCTCTGTCCCTTACCAGCTGCATGACTTTGGATGGGCTCCTGAACTTCACTGGGTGTCTGTTTCCTCTTCTGCTGAACTGCTTTATCTGCCTTTCTCCTGGACTGTTGTGACCATCAATACTAAACAAATATATACTCTTCTACTCGCTGTAATAATATAATCCAGTGACTATAAATATGCAATGCTTAATCAAAGCCTTGCATCTAAGAAGTGTTAAATAAGTATTTGTTGATTAAAGGAATATGCAATGTGGGAGAGAGAAAGGAATATTCCTGTTTATTGTTTGTGGGGTTTTGTTTTAAATGGTATAACACTACTTTTTTTAAAAAAGATTTATTTGTTTGTTTGTTTATTTATTTGACAGAGAGATCACAAGTAGGCAGAGAGGCAGGCAGAGGGAGAGGGGGAAGCAGGCTCCCTGCTGAGCAGAGAGCCTGACACAGGGCTCCATCCCAGGACCCTGAGATCACCACCTGAGCCGAAGGCAGAGGCTTTAACCCACTGAGCCACCCAGGCGCCCCTAGTATAACACTTTTAGAGGCCAGCTTGGCGCTATTTATCAAGAGCTTTAAAATTTGCAAGTCTTTTAAGCTGGCAATTCTAGATGTAGGATTTTTTTTTTTTCCCTAAGAAAATAACCAGGGGGCGCCTGGGTGGCTCAGTCAGTTGAGCATCTGATTCTTGGTTTCAGGGCATGATCTCAGGGTTGTGGGATGGAGCCCCTGCTCAGGATGAACTCTGCTTGGGATTCTCTCTCCCTCTCTCTCTCTCTGCCCTTCCCTCCTCAAATAAATAAATAAATCCCTCCCCACCAAAAAAAGAAAAGAACCAGGCAAAGAATATACAAGGATATTTGGTGTCATAGTGTTTATAATAGTGAAAAATTGACAACATTCTGAATGCACAATAACGGGGGATTCAACAAAGTATGGTTCACCCCCAGTGCATACGTGTCGCTACAACAAATGCTGGGCTGGAAGAACATTTGGTTTAAAGAATGGGTCTTGATGCCTGTGATGAATTGAAGCCTGGCAAGACGCTTGCTGGGTATGTGGACTTTGGCAAGTTTATTCAAAGTTCTCAAAACAGTAATTTTTCCATTTGTAAAGTAGTTATAATGGTGCCAATCTCCTTGGGTCAGAAAAAAATTTGACAAATGCTTAGGGCAGCTGCTGGTAGGCCACCAGGGCCCCAAAATGGCAAGAACGAGCAATTCACACGAACAGATGAAATGCATCCCATGAAATAATAATGCAAGCTAAAAAACCCATATGATCACGCATTTGTGAAAAATACACCTATAGGTAGAATGTATGGAAAAAGGGTGGAAAGATATATGCAAACAGGTTGATGGTGTTTATCTCAACAAGGGTGTTGTGGATGGGTTTTGATTTTTTTTTTTGTTCGTGTGCATTTTCCGTTTGCTATTGTGTAATAGGATCATTCCTGCAATAAAAACGCATTCAAATTATATATGTGTGCATGTGCATGCGAGTGCGCGCGCGCACGCGCGCGCGCGCGTGTGTGTGTGTGTGTGTAGTGTAATTCTCTAGAGTATTTGGGAAAGGATTTTTGTATTGTTTGGTATAGTTTGATGATTTTTCTTTTTTTTATTTTCAGATTTTAATAAATTAATTCCATCAGTGGGAAGCATAGAGAATTCATGCCATTGGCGATCAGATTCTTTTTCTTTTTTTTTTAAAGATTTTATTTATTTATTTGACAGAGAGTGAGAGATCACAAGTAGGCAGAAAGGCAGGCAGAGAGAGAGGGGAAAGCGGGATCCCCGCTGAGCAGAGAGCCTGATGTGGGGCTTGATCCCAGGACCCTGAGATCATGACCTGAGCCAAAGGCAGAGGCTTTAACCTACGAGCCACTTAGGCACCCCTGGCAATCAAATTCTTACTTCTTTTCTGGGAACTGTAAATTATTAGGGAAAGAAGATAGAGGTACTACTCTAGCAGAAATCCTGCCACACGAAATGATTAGTTTGATGGTTTTTCAAAAAGAGAGATGACCTGATGGGCAGATTTAATTGGTCTAATCAAAGTCAGCTCCGTCCCTTTTGGATGAGCTTACATTATATTCCCATCAAGGGACTTTGGATACTGACTCCTCGGGTGTGGCTAGGAATGCAGGATTGGAGTCACCACCTACAGTATCCCTTGGGACATCACCAATGGCAACAACAGTAACCAGTATTTATTGAGCACTGACTGTTTACAGCCATGGGGCTAAGCACTTCCCATGAACTGTCCAATCATGACAAGCCTGTATTATGAAGCTCTTTTTTTTTAGTGTTTTTTTTTAAAGATTTAATTTATTTATTTGACAGAGAGAGAGAGAGAGAGAGATCACAAGTAGGCAGAGAGGCAGGCAGAGAGAGAGGGGGAAGCAGGCTCCCCGCTGAGCAGAGAGCCCGATGCGGGGCTCGATCCCAGGACCCTGAGATCATGACCTGAGCCGAAGGTGGAGGCTTTAACCCACTGAGCCACCCAGGTGCCCCATGAAGCTCTTTTTACCTTTATTATGTGGCTTAGGACATGGAACCATGGATTATCTTACCGTAGGCTAAAATGTGCTTAACACAGTATTTTAACATAGGTTTGAAAAAAAATGCCCCAAATTTCGTGGCCACTAAGTGCTATGACCAGGAACGGCAATATTCAAATATAATGTCTCCCAGCTAGAGAATTCTGACCAGTGAAACACCTTGACAATTTTACCATATACAAGGACACTTGTTAGCGACCAGCCTCCTTAGCCGATGAGATCATGCGTAAGTTTCTTTGTCAATAAAATGCCGATATTAATGGTACCCATTGTGAGGA
>JAQQSY010001521.1:0-14311 GCA_028646535.1 Procyon lotor
TCTCTCTCTCTCTCTCTAGCTTTCCATACCGCCCTGGAGTTTGGGAGGGCCTCCCAGTCTCTGGGCCCAGAGGAGCCGAGTCCTGGAGTGCTGGGCTCCACGGCGCTCCTCCGCACACCCTCAGAGGAAAGCCGTCAATCACTCCCGGCTCCCTTGTCTGCGGTCCGCGCTCTGCTCAGCTAGCCCGTGGCGGAGCGCCTCTATCTGTGGCGCGCGCGCAGCCCAGTCTGGAGTCCCCAAACTGGCAGATTCCTGCTGTGCGCTCCCACACCGCTCCTCCCGGAGGAGGAAGGAGGGGGTGTCTCTGGAGCTGCGTCCTGTGGGGTCCCTGCTGAAGTGCAACTGTCCGTGTCTCAGTTCTTAAATTCCAAGGTAAGCTTAAACGGCACAGCCTTGCAAGGCTCCTTCTCTGCCGCTGGCTTCTCCGCCCCAATAGCTGGGAGCTCTGCTGCACTCAGGCTCCCCTGGTCCCTCAGTGACCCCACGGGTCCTGAAACCACACTGTTCCTGTGAGGGCTGAACCCCCAGTTAGCCTCTGGAGCGATGTCCTTCAGCAGAGCGGACTGGAAGTTCTGGATTTTGTGCTCCGCGGCTCTGCTGCTGCTGGGAGCCGGCCCCTCCCCCTGGGGTCGCTTTGGATTCACTTTTTCCACACATCCTACCTTTCTGAAAGTGGTCGATTTTCTGCTCCTAGTATTGCTGTTCTTATTCTCTTCTCTCTCCTGTTGTTTTTGCCGGCTTTTAGAGTGATTTTCTGCCTCTTTAGCTGAACTTCTGGGAACCAATGCTTTCTCTGCCTCCTACACCTCCGCCATCTTGCCCGGGCCTAAGTTGTGTTATCTTTCTAGTCTTTCCATACCAGAGAACCACTTTTTCCCCTCCGAATACTTTTCTTTTTTCTAAGATTTCATTAACTTTGGCCTCAAACTCACCACCCCGTTATCAAGACTCGCAGAGTCCACCAACTGAGCCAGCCAGATGCCCCTCCAGATAGTTTATATGGTTGAGATAATGCATAGTCTGATTTAGACTTCACTTTTTTGCTGATACCTGTTAAAGCTTTGGCTTCCAAAGGGAAATCATGTTTTTGTTCCTGACCCAAGCACCCTTAGGCAACTTTGTAATTTGTTCAGCAACCTCACAAAGTCATACAAATTTCTAAAATTTAAATCACAAATGTTGAGAGCAATTCAGCCCTTCTGTGAAGGCATAAAAAGGGTTTAGAAATATTGAATCCTCTGTGAAAATAAGCTTTGTCTTGTTTATTTAGGTATCCAATGAGCCTGGCAATCGTTACAACCTTCAGCTTATCAATGCACTGGTGCTCTACGTGGGGACTCAGGCCATTGCACACATCCACAACAAGGGTAGCACGCCATCAATGAGCACGATCACCCACTCGGCTCACATGGACATCTTCCAGAACCTGGCTGTGGACTTGGACACTGAAGGTGCGTGAAGCCAGCCAATTCTCAGAGTTAAGTTCTCTGCACCTTCTGCTCATCTGATCATAAAAATATTCTAAGCCACAACAGACAGTTATTTTATCAATATGCTTATGGCTGTATCTTTTTAAAAATTTTTATTTTAGTCTCAGTTATCATACAGTTTGAAGTGTACAATATGGTAATTTAGTAGTTCTATACATCACCCAGTGGTCACCATAAGTGCACTCCTTACTTTTCATCACTTTTTTTTTTTTTTTTTTTTTAAAGATTTTATTTATTTATTTGACAGATCACAAGTAGGCAGAGAGGCAGGCCGGGGGGGGGGGGTGGTGGTGGAAACAGCCTCTTCGCTGAGCAGAGAGCCCGATGTGGGGCTCGATCCCAGGACCCCAAGATCACGACCTGAGCCGAAGGCTGAGGCTTTAACCCACTGAGCCACCCAGGCGCCCCAATTTTCATCACCTCTTTATCTCCCCACCCAGTCCCTACTGGTAGTCACTAGATTGTTCTCTATAATTAGAAGTCTGCTTCTTGCTTTATTTTTTTCCTTAGCTTGTTTCTTAAATTTCACATGAGTGAAAACGTATTTGTCTTTCTCTGATGGCTCTTTTATCTTCAGTTGTATATTATCTGCTTAATGCAAAAATTTGGAAAAATGGAAATAAATATCCAGAATCCTTATCACATTACTTAGTATTTCAGTGTGTATGATGACACTATTTTTAGTGTGAAAATATGTTCCTTTACTACCCTCTCTTTAAAAATAAGCTTACCTTAGATTGTTAGCCTTTCTCCCCAGCATTTATTAGTGTCTTGTTTGTCAGGCAACTTGTTAAATATTAGGTATATAAAAAATAACAGGACTTTCCCTAACCTGCTTTGCAGAAAGCTTACAGTAAATTCTTCCCTTAGGTTGCATCTTATCTGGTAGAATCACGTTTCTTTTGGTCTTCTTTATTCCTTCTTATAGAGACCCAAGTAGGTACTAATAAACTACACAGACGTGCTTATTCTAACACAAAAGTACTTTATTTTATTTAAAAAAAATTTTTTTTAAAGTAGGTTTGAGCCCAACAGGGGCCTTGAATTCACAACCCTGAGATCAAGAGCTGGATGATGCTAACCAACTGATCCACGCAGGCGCCCTTAAGACACATACACTTTAAAAAGGATGCCTACTTTTAACTTTAGTATATCAATTCTTGAGAGGCTAGTTAATCTTGATATACATACACTTGGCTACTTCTGAAGGGATTTGAGACAGTGTAAAATCAAGATTTAACAAGACAACATCATTACATCTTGAACCCAGCAAAAAAAGGAGGGGGTAGCCTTTAGTGTTAAAGCTCACTTGGATAGCCTTACAAACATGAGTAATAATCAAGCAGAGGCAGACAACTAGACCCAGTTAAAAGATTATTTATTCCAATGTAGTCTAAACTAGCAGTTCTCAAAGTATGGACTGGAGGCCCTAGGGGGTATCCCCTAGACCCTTTTTCTTAAGAGCTATGAGGTCAAGACTACTTTCACAGTAATGACCATAGGTATGTGTGGTACTCAAGTTGTCATGAGTGTACAGTGGAGTTTTCCAGGGGCTATAGGAAATACAATACTGGAACACACTGAACACCGGGCAGAAGAATCCAGCTGTCTATTAAGCGATATTAAAGAAATCTGTGAAATTAAAACGTATATTCTTCCCTATTTTTAAAAAATGCTTATGTGCAGTGGGTCTGTTTTTAAATATTTAAAAAAATAAATGAAAATACAAAATAACCCCTCCACCCCTTCAAATGGAAACACTGGGGATCCAAGAACCAGTGGTTGAAACTAAAGGATACTGAAAGCCTGTATCAGAAATCCAAACCCCTAGCCCTTCAGAATGGTTTGTCTTTTTATATTGGCCTTTCATGTGAAGCATGTCTGCAATAAATTGAGTTTTCTGAATTTCTAGGTCGGTATCTCTTCCTGAATGCCATTGCAAATCAGCTGCGGTACCCAAATAGCCACACTCACTACTTCAGCTGTACCATGCTGTACCTTTTTGCAGAAGCCAACACTGAAGCTATCCAAGAACAGATTACAAGGTAAGGAGGATGTTTTTCAGACAATTCTAAGTGGTGCGTCTTCCCCTTTATTATGAAAAAAAAAAATTTTTTTTTAAAGATTTTTATTTATTTGACAGATTAGAGGCAGAGAGAGGGAGGGATGCAGGGCTGGATCCCAGGACCCTGAGATCATGACCTGAGCTGAAGGCAGAGGCTTTAACCCACTGAGCCACCCAGGCGCCCTATTATGAAATTTCTTTTTCCCCCATGCAGTCATTGAGTATCTTTTACATTATTTAAGACATGTTTTACATGTGTTAAATAGGAGATACAGTTGTGAGCAAAATGGACATGGTTCTTGCCTTAGCAATTGATTAGTCTGGTGGAGAATTACAAATTCTAACCATTGCTAAAATAAAAGGTTTTTAACAAAAGGTATCAGCATTTTGATTGAAAGTCCGTAGTTTCTCTCAGGTGGTAGTAGTGGTGATGACTTTTTTTTTTATCCAGAGTCCTGAATCTACACAGGCCTGTTAAAAAGCCATCTTAAAGAACTTGGGCTTTTCTTTATGCTCTATGTTGAGAAGTTTGAAGGAGAAATAACCAAATCATACTTGTTTTTTTGTTTTGTTTTTTCTATTTTGATGTAACAGTAATTTAGGAATCTGTTGCAGATTGCTTTTGACTGCATAGCATTGGAGGTTTGGCAATGAATGCGTAGATTCTGGTGAGAGAGATGCATACACACATTTTAAAAAGTGGGGCCAGACTTGAGATCTGATACTGTTATTCTTACTTTACCTTAACTCAGTCTTCTAGGCTCACTAATGGGATGAGGGGCAGGATTCAAACCCAGGTTTCCTAATTTCAGAATCCCCCTGCATCAGCCATGTTATATATGTATATAGAGAGAGAGAGAGAGAGAGAGAGAGACATTAATCCACCTGTTCTTAATAAAGCTAGTAACTTTTGCATGTAGTTTCATAATCAAGGAGAAAAGTTAGGAGAAGTGGTCATAAATTTGTAGGTTTCTCTCTAAATTAACTAACCTTTTTTTCCCTTCAGGGTTCTCTTGGAACGGTTGATTGTAAATAGGCCACATCCTTGGGGTCTTCTTATTACCTTCATTGAGCTGATTAAAAATCCAGCGTTTAAGTTCTGGAACCATGAGTTTGTACACTGTGCCCCAGAAATTGAAAAGTGAGTTCAAAGTAATTTTTTGTCTAAGAATGAGAAACAGATGATGGCTGTAGCTAGGGAGGGTGATTAAGAAGGTTAATGAGAGCCAAAGCTAGTGTGACCCAAGATACTGCCAGGTCTGAAGTTTTTCTCACGGACTTGTAACTGTCTCTGTTTTCAGGTTATTCCAGTCGGTTGCACAGTGCTGCATGGGACAGAAGCAGGCTCAGCAAGTAATGGAAGGGACAGGTGCCAGTTAGATGAAACTGCATCTCTGCTGTAAAAGTCAGCCTGGAGGTCCCTCTGCACCAGGTTTATAAACTGGCTGAAGAATTTTTTCAGCTCTTCCTGACTTTCCCAGCCCTTTAGTTCTCGGGTACCTGCCCCAATTACTGTTTGGGTCAGCTTCCTGTCTATGTGGGCACGTTCCAAAGTTTAAATGCATTTTTTTTGACTCTTGGCCAAAATTTAGAAGATGCTGTGAATATCATTTTGAACTGTGTAAATATATGAAAGATAAAACCTTTGTCTGGAACTTCTTGGGTTTGTGCAAAACGTGTCCAAGGCAAGTAGATACACTTGGTACCTCCCTAACTTGTAACTGAAAAGGCTGTTGATGCCATGCGGTTGTCTGGGGATACAACATAGCTCCATGTCTTCTGATATTCCTGGTGTCCCAAAGAATAGCAAAAAAGCCAGTTTAAATATTGTGTAACTTATTTTTTTAATGTGGACAGGGGACCCTGAAAATCACAAAGTTGTTAAAAATGTGTATGTGCTACTATGCTTAGGGAACATGGGAAGAGCTCACAATTGAGATCCCATAGATTTTTGTTTTGTCTCTTCCCCAACTCTGAAGTTGACTGCTGGGAGAGCATCATTTTCTCATTTCTACTGGAGAACTACCCCCTTAGGCCCTGAGATACAGTCAGCTCTTTTAGGCCTGGTCTGGTTTCTCTTTATAAAAAGTGCCCCTAGCTCTCTCTTCATACTTGTAAATTGTGGGAAAGGGGACTAATAGCGTATGAATTGCCCTTCCTCATTCCCAGTGAATAGCCATACAGGCTATGTTGAACAACAAAAAAGTCAAAAGGACCAATACAGCCCCTTTTGTAAGGATTTTGAATGTTTTGTAAATGTATTGGTCCACATGTTGTATTTTGTAGCCTTTCTAGTTCCTGGGCTCTAGTTCCCTTACTTATATGTGTATGCATACTGTAGTCAAAACATTAAAGTCATGACATACATGTGAGTCCACTGTGCCTTTCTCAGTAGCAGCAGCCAGTGCTGGTGGTGAGGAGGAAAGTGGACAGCCTAGTCTCACAGAGCCTGGGGCCATCAGGAAACATCACTTCTTGCTGAACGATAGATCTTTCCCACTAATCTGGCATGTTTCAACAGTAGAAAGTCACTGGAGCAGGTTTCTGTGGTGAAAGAATTACAAAAGATTTTTCATACCCTTTCTCCTCATGGTATTTTCATATATTTAAAATTTATGCCACTTAAAAAATACCTTACCTTTGATTGTCAAGTTTTATGGCCACAGAGGACAAAAAGGTTCAAGATTAAATAGAAATTTTAACAAGTAAGGTCTGAATGTCATTGGTGTCTTAAGAGTTTCTTCCCTTAAGGGTGAGAAGGGTGAGTTGTGCCATCTAGAGCAAACTTCAGATTGCTGAGAAAGTAAAACAGTTGCTGGGTGCCATTGCCATATAGCTCATCAAACCCTCAAACAGGAAACCAAGTCTTAGAGGGAAGAAGCTTGTTCAAAATCGACCCAGGTCTACTTTCAAGTCCGTATTATTAAATGCTAGACTACAGTGAAGACCTTAGTACTACTACGTTTCTGCTAACTGTAGTTCAAACTGAGAACAAAGCAGTTACAAGATTTGTCAGCAATGTCCAATTTTAAAGACACAGTTCACCCTTACCTCAGTTAACCCTACCACACCACCTTTGCTACTTTTCCTTTTGGTATTTAACTAAAGGAAAAGCAAAGGAAAGGATCCAAATTTTTTTTTTTTTTTTTAAAGGCATCAGTTATTACTAGCTTAGAATAAAGTTCTTGTCGATGTTCCTTCAGGCAACAACACAAAACCTTCTAACTTGTCAGTTCCAATAACTGGTGTAAGATCATCTTCTGACCGTAGCGAACCTGCAAGGCCTGCTGTTCCCTCCAGCTCAGTTTTGTGTAGGCCTCCTTGTTAGCTAGTAAATCTTGTTCAGATTTTAAGTCTGTGGCATAGTTTTGCAGGGTCAACAAAACACTGTCCCGAAGAAGCTGTCTCCAGGATGCTTTGAGGTTGGGGATATTTGTGATTGTCAAGCTGTCCTCTTCCCTTTTATTATCTCCCCATCCATCCTGGTCTTTAAACTCTCTGAACTCCTCAGCAGGCATGCATAGTACCTGTAAGTAATCATTGGGCCCTTTAATTGTGAATTTCTAAATTTAGGGAAGCCTATCTTGGCAGCATTTACGTGTGCTCTCCCTCCATCCCACGTTTCCTTTCTCATCTAGCTCTTAATATTTTTTTGGCCATTCTCAGCCCTTTACCTTGAGTGTAGTGGTTAGTTCCTCTTCAGTCAGTACTTCCTCGCGCCCAATCACAAAGGCTCCCTCTTCCCCAACCATCTCCAGTTTGCATAAGAAGTCCCAGCGTTCATACAGTAGGAGCCTTTCAGCTTCAGCTTTCGTTCCTGTAAATAGTAATAGTGTGAAAGTCTCCATATACCCAGCAGTTCCTTTCTTCTTAGTCTACCACCCAGTTTCCAAAAAAATTGGGCAACTGCTATTTAAGAGCACCTGGGGTGGGCACAAGAGACACATCTACTGGTGTCCAAGACTGGATCAACCAGACACTCACCCTGTAATGCTGCTTCACGAACTGTCACCATCTGAATGTCAGCTGTATCATCCGTGTTGTTGGGATATGGTTCAACAAAACCATACATATGAATCAGTTGCCAATTAGCCATTTGCCCGTAAGTGTTGAAAATTTCATGGCCTTGAGGAATGGGCTGAGTGGCCACCATCCGAAGACAATTCTGGGGTGGAAGGGAGAAGCTAGGACCAGGCCCTTCCCTGGCCAGCCCCATGAAGATTAATTCCCTCTTAGGAAGAGCTTCCCAGTGGGACAGTTCAGCACTGGAACTGATGATACACTTACCCACATTTTACTTTTAGTTCCTACTAAAAGTCTGTATAGGCATACCTCAGATTGTGTAGGTTTGGTTCCAAACCACCACAAAAAAGCATATATTGTTTAAAAAGAGAGTCAAATGAACTTTTTGATGTCCCAGTGTATATAAAAATGTACCTAGTTAGAAAACAGCTTTTTCCTGATCTGAGCTGTGAGCTCTAATTACTGATCAGTTCACCGAAACATACAGTAATAATGGAAACATTTGAAATACTGCCAAATTTTTGCAATTTTAACTCTTCCAAAAATAGGACAGTCATGAAGCAAGTGGCATTAGAAAAAATGGCATTGACAGACTTGCTCGACACAGGGTTGCCACAAACCTTCAATTTGTAAAATGCATAATATCTGAAGTAAAATATGCCTATACAGTAGGATAAAAGAGGAGAGACTTACAAAGGTCAAATTCAGCCTCATTGCTTTAATAGGTGAAGCATCAATCTGCAGTACTTAAAAAGCTGCTTGTTTTTAAAAATGAACAGTTCAACCCAAAGTGGGAATGGCAGATGGAGGCCAGGATTAAAAAATAGCTATTCCCTAATTCCATAAACTTGTATCTTTTCTTGCAACTTCCCACCTCGTAAATGGAATTGATACAACCCTGGTATTATCTTAGACCTGATCTATGACCATCCCCATTCCCCCTCTTCTCCCCGCAAAGTACTGACAGTACAGCCAACCTCTGGCACCAAATAAATGATGGCAGTAGCTTAGAAAAATAAACACAACTTTCTTTGCAGGTATTAAGGTTTTGTGTTCCAACTATTTGGAATATGCAACCAACCTATATAACAAGAAAAGCTAACTTCACCTATGTATTTTTAGCATGAGGAGAATGGAGCCCACTTAGCCCAACTCTAAAGCGAGCATAAATGACAAGCGCTGGTTTGAATGAAATGCCTGATCATCAGTGCACATAAGAACAGTAACTGAGAGGGATCCACTCACTGGAGAGTATTCTAGATTGGCATTATGATTGGCTAAGTGGTTTAGTATGTCTGCAGCAGGCACCATCAAAGGGGAGTTTGGCTCCTTTTCATCCTCCTCTTCCTCCAGTGGTTCCTGAAAGCTGCCACAGAGAGAACTTGGCTAAAGCCCAGTGCAGGGTGAGAGACTGGGGTGTGGTTCCCTGTTCTTTCCCCTCTTACCCCCCAGAGTTCCAAAGACAAAAAGACCTTCAAGGTTCCGCTCACTAACCTGTAGGCCATCACAAGGGCCACGAGCTGGCGGTAGAGTTCCAGGGAGCGAACCCTGGGGCTGAAGAGATCCGGGTGCGCTTCCATGAAGGGCAACACGATGGAATAGTATTCGCTGCGGATGTTGGCCAAGTCCTTCTCCACGGCCTCCGGTACTCCTGTGCCCTGCAGCAGTCGCCGGCGCTCCTCCTCAGGCCTGCGGTGACACCCCAGCCGGGTTCCCTTCACACACGCCACCGGGACCGGTGCCCGGGACCCCCCACCCCCCACTAAGGCTCTCACCAGAACATGGGGTGCTCCAAGCGGCCCAGCTCCGGCCAGAGCGCAAAGTAGGGGCTCCAGGGCGAGGCCGGGGCCTGCAGTTCGTGCAGCAGCGCCAGCAGCAGCGGCACCCAGCCCGACTGGCTCTGCAGCGCGCCTCGCTCTGAGGGAGACACGGGGGTGAAAACCCGCGCGGCTCGGCGGCCCGCCTCCCGTCCCACCCCCGCCGGCGCACCCACCTCGCTCCAGCAGGCCGCCGATGGAGCAGGTGTGCTGCGAGAGCAGCGCGGCCCGCGGCACGGCGAACAGCAGCTCGCCCGGCTGCACGCTCTCCCGGGCCACCATGCCGTAACCGGCCACCGTCCCCTGCCGGCTCACCGCCACCTGAACCGGGGAGCGGCCGGTCAGGGCTGGCCTGCGCCCCCGCGCCCGCCAGCCCGCCGCCCCACCTCCTCACCTTGGGACTCAGTTCCAGCCCCACCTGCCCGCACCAGCTCAGGAAACCGGCCACCGGGTCCGGGTCCGGGTCCGGGTCCCGCTCCCGGTCCGCGTCGCTGCCGCCCACAGGCCCCGCCACCTGGAACGAACGAACGCCGTGGAGAGGGCCCGCCCCAGGGGACGCGCGGGGCGCGGAAGGAGACGGAGGAAGGGCGCGCGCGGAGGGGGGAGGGCTTTCGGTGGGTGGAGGGGACGCGGAGGGCGCCCAGGGACCCCCGCGAGCGAGCGGAGCAGAGGCGCGGTGGAAAGGGGCGCGCCCCGCTCCCGTCTCCCGTCTCCCGCGACTTACCCGCCGGCGCTTCGCACGAGTAGCCATTGTCGAGACGGAACGCCCCGCGCCGGCGTCTCCGGCGTTTCCGGCGTCTCGCAAGGGCCTGTCGGGGGCGGGGCCTGTGCCCCCGCCCCGACGCCACGTGACGTTCGTCCGGGCCTCCCGACGAGTAGGGAGTTGCCCCTGGTCAAACCGTTCCTCGTGCGCACTTCCTTCTGCAGCCCGGGAGTTCCCAGCTGGGTTTAGAAAACGTGCGGTGGGGTCCTGGAAGACGTGTTTCGCCTCGAGCCTGCTTCTGAGCCAGGCTCAATTCTCTCCCCTTTGTCTCCAAGAGCTGAGACATTTCGGAGAACAAAATTCAGTTTCTGGATACCAGGCGAGGGTCTCCCGGGTGGCGCACCCAGGTGGGCGGCCAGCCTGCCTTCCTGATCGCGACTCCTCGTTTGCCAGGGCAATCGAGCGATTTTCTTTGCTCAGAGCTGGTGTGTGTGCGCCGGATGCCCTGGGGCACGTTGTGTGTGCTTCCGAGGGGCATGGTAAGGGTTCCCAGAACTGAAATAAACCTCTGCCCCTACTCGCTGGTATATCCGTTTTTCATCATACGCATAGCACATGGTGGGTTTTATTTTTAAGTGTTTTATTAGTTGACACGTATCTGGTACGCTATGTGTCTGTTTACTGAGTTAATGAGTCAGAAATGGTGGTTAAACATAGGAAAGTAGCATGCTGTTAAGTTTAAGAAAATGAAGCGGGGTTTTGAAGTCCTGCAATGCTAAAGCCAGCTTCAAGCTTGGCTGCTTCTTAGGGCAAATCCCTTATCCTCAGGCTCGGTTTCCTCAGCTGTGAAACTAAGATTATGTATATATCCAGTGGAATTAATGTAAGGATTGGAGGGACACCTGGGTGGCTCAGTCACTTAAGCGTCTGTCTTCAGCTGGGGCCGGATTCTCAGGGTCCTGGGATCACCTGGCCCCCTGGCTCCTGCTTCTCCCTCTGCTCCCTGCCCCCGCTCATGCTCTCTCTCAAATATTATCTTTAAAAAAAAAAAAAAAAGGTAAGGATTGGTAAGATAATGAATGTGATAAGACCTGGAAATAAGTGGGGCACCTGGCTGGTTCATTTGGTAGACCAGGTGACTCTGATCACCAGGTGGTCCTGAGTTCAAGCCCTAAGGTGGAGGTAGAGTTTTAGGAAAAAAATAACCAGAATTAGAAACATGGATGGGAACTCCTGCATATTCAGGAGTTCCCAAGCCCAAGAAGCACCAACCTCAAGGCTTTCTTCTCAAAAGCTTCCTGTGATGGGCCTGGCGTCTCGAATTCTTCTTTATTTCTTTATTAGTTTGCCAGCAACAGTTAACTTTCTACTTTGACAAGGGTTTTATTTGTTTTACATTTTGTCATCTCAAAGTTTCATGACATCAGCCACTGGAATACACAAAATTAGGTTCTTCACTTTATACAGAGAGGAAAATAATAAACTCCATTAAAAGTTCACTTTGACCAAAGAGACAACCTCCGATGGAAAACCACACGCAGGAAGACCCAATATACATACATATATATATATATATATAATGTATAGATATTTATAGATACCTCATCTGAAAGAACACAGGAAAAAAAAAATCCAAGGTCTGCAGCGCTATCTACAGTAAGAGGGTTAATTCTACCAGCTTTTCAAACAGTCACATTTGATATTCAAAGGAAGCACGTGAGTGAATAGAACTGGGGACAGACTAACACTCCACCAGGCTCTAGAGCAGTCTAGTAATGGCTTAAGATTCTAGAGGGGGGTGATATGTGCCAAGGAAAGGTGGATGCAGATGTCCGCTCAGCCTCAGCGCCCCACACACAACCGTCGTCTCCTCCACAGCCCTGCAGTTTGCACTGCTCTCTCCCCTCTCGTTTCGGGTTGTGTGGCAACTGATTTAGGCTCCAAGACCAGTGACTCTGGTTTCTGGGCGAGGAGATTCTCCCTGATAGTGTGGGTGGGTGGGATGTAGATGGCACAGTCCTGGGCTTCAGGTGAAAGGAGGGGACCAGGGTGTGTGGAGAGCCTTTCTCCTCGGCCTGGCCCTTGTTCACTTCAGGAAACTTCACTTCCCACCCCAGGACCTGGTAAGCCCCAGCCCAAGCCATTCCAGGGGTCCTGAGATGGCAGTGGGGGCCTGCAGAAGTCTTGCTATCTTAGACCGTTTCTCTCCAAATAAACTCTCTTCTTTCTTAGTGATGCCCACAGAAAACACTGACATAGCTTGACCAGGACCAGAAACAATACCATGTTTCAGGTGGCCTTGGACACACTACTGCCGAGTATGCTGTCCTCCATGGAACTGGGACTCTTAGCCACCACTGCCTCCAGCCACATACTGGCTCCCGAAGGCAGACACCATGAAGTTCTTGGGTGCGTCCAACCCTCATGGGCTCAGCCCCAAATCAGGTCCCAGTGGAGACCAAGGATCAGGCAACTTTCTACCTCAGGGCCTTGGCTCAGACATGGGACAAGACCAGGAGGTGGAGTGTGTGGGCTAGGACAGTCTGTGGGGTTCCTGACTTTTAGGTCCTTTGTGTTCTGTGTTCTGTCTTCCTTGGGCAGAGAAACCCTGTTTGGACCCTGCCTGCCTGGCCCTACATCACCAGGCCAGCCCAGAGAGCACCAGGAAAACTGCTGCCTGGTAGGAGCGCCCCCTTGTGGCTACGGTTCAGATGATTGTCACAAGTGCAAAGACAGAAATGGTATGTGCTTAGTGGAGGAGATGAGGAGAAAGGGGGCCTGTGGGGCTCCAGGGCTCCTGCCTCCTAGTGCTCCCCAATGCCTCCTCCTGGTTGTCACCTCAGTACCTGAGCTGGACCCTGTGGCTCCTGCTGTCCCAGCACACCACCCCAAAACGCCACGCCGTCTTCAAACCTGCCTGCCCAAGGGGGTCATCCTATGCTTTCTTCAGTTTAGGATATTATCCTGGATCCTGCCCAGAGAAGCACTCGAACTCTCTCCTTAGCAAATCCCCTTCTTCCCTGTACCCCGCCCTGACTGTGGGGAGTTGGAAGAGGGATCTAAGTCAGCCAAGGTGACAAGGTGAGGTGGGGGTGGGGAGGAGTGAGCCTCTCAAAACCATCTGGAGACTGTTCTGCAGCATCTAGGATGAATCCCCTCATCTTCTTGACAAAAGAGAAGTCAACCCATTTCCTCCCCTTGGCCTTCACAAAAATAAACTAAAAGGAACATGAGCCGGCGAGGATGGCAGTGGGACGTCGAGGCGGGCGGGGGGCAGGTGGGCGTCTCTGCGGGGCCGAGGGCTTCAACAGGACACCTCCATGGTGTGATTGACCTGGCCCAGCCCCTCGCCGCTCTCCGAGTGGGTGCAGGCCTGCGGGCGGCTGCCATCCACCGAGCTGGCACTGGTGAGAGACGCGGTACGGGAGCGGGCGAGGCGGGTCATGCTGGCCGAGGGCACTGCAGACAGAGACGGGAGCTGCGTGAGGGCGGGCGGCGGGGGGCGGCCAGGGCGAGGATTGACGCAAGCGAAGCGGCCAGCCAGACCCGTTCCTCCACCGGCGCGGGGCCCGTCTCAAGCCGCGTGCAGCACCAGCCCCAGTGACTGAGCGCCAGGGGCGGGGGACCGGGGGCCCCCGCAGAAGCCAGCAGGACCCATCTCACGCCGGCTGGCCAGAGCTATGGCCAGAGCAGGGTGGTCGGACTGGGGACCCTGAGCTGGTGCGGGGATGGGACGGACTTCCCACGAAGCCTCCCTCAAGAGGATGACGGGACAGGGGAGCACGACTACTTCTGTCGAGGAGGACAAGGTGTGGGGGCCACAGACCGCCTTAAACCCGCTTTCTGTCGGAACTCGGACTTGCACAAGCAAGACTCTCAGGGGGCGAACTCCACCTTCCTGAACATAACTGGCCACCCATCCAGCCCGAGCAGGGCCGGACACCCTTGCTCCCAGGGACGGGCCTGGGCTTCCACTCTGTGAGGCTCTGGGTTCAACCACCTGGGCTCTGAAAGCCACACGGCCCACGGGACCCCATGGCACCCCAGAAGCCAGACCGCTCTAAACCCCAGCCACTCCGGAGCCTGGACAGGGGACACGGCCCGCTGGAGTCCAGAATCTGTGACAACGCAGGACTCGTTTGGACTTTGGAGGCGAGCAGGACACAAGAAAGTTCCCAACCCCAGCAAGATGAGGCCCGGCCGCAGCACCGCA